>JAVXUP010004259.1:0-36665 GCA_033070095.1 Escallonia herrerae | reverse complement strand
ACGGAGTTTTAGCGACGGAAGGTATTCCGTCGCTAAACATGTCTTTAAGCGACGGAATATACCGTCGTTAAAACTCCGTTGCAAAATACTATTACCGACGGAAGACACCGTCGGTAAAAGTATTTTGCAACGGAGTTTTAACGGCGGACTTTTAGCGACGGAATTACCGTCGCTAAATATTTTTTATAAAATTAGTAATTTTGAGTTTTTTTTAAAATTATTTAAACGACGGAATAAAACCGTCGCTAAAAATTCTGTCGCAAAAGTCTTTATAATAAGACATTCACCGACGGAGTTTTAGCGACGGACTTATTCCGTCGCTAAAGATCCTCCATTTAAATTCAGATCTGGTTTCTTTCTCTCTCCCCGTTCTCTCTCTCCCCGTTCTCTCTCTGAAATCTGCTCCCACCCACCGCCGTTCTCACCTCCGGCGACCCTTCTCTACGGCGACCCAGCTCCGGCGACACTCCCGTCCCCCACCCGACGCCGCGCCACCAAGCCTTGCACTCCGGTCGTGCCACAAAGCCTCCACTGTCGCCGCGCAAGGAAACCACCACTGCCGCCGCACCACCAACGCCGGCGCAGTCGTACCACCTCGAGATTTGTATGTCAATTGCCCTAAATTATCTGAATTTTTTGTTAATTTGTCTTCAATTTAGGTTACATGCCCTAAATTATCTGAATTATTTAGATTTGTATGTCAATTTAGGTTCAATTTTTTGTTAATTTGTCAATAGAGCCCCCTAATTGAACCCTAAATTGAAGTAATTGAATCCTAAATTGAATGCCCTAATTGAATCGAACCCTAAATTAAACTAATTGAACCCCTAATTAAACCCTAAATTAATTGCCCCAATCTAATTGAACCCTAAATTGAACCCTAAATTGAATGCCTCAAATCAACCGAACCCTAAATTGAATCAATAGAGCCCCCTAATTGAACCCTAAATTGAAGTAATTGAATCCTAAATTGAATGCCCTAATTGAATCGAACCCTAAATTAAACTAATTGAACCCTAAATTGATTGCCCCAATCAAACCGAACCCTAATTGAACCCTAAATTGAATGCCTCAAATCAACCGAACCCTAAATTAAACTAATTGAACCCCTAATTAAACCCTAAATTGATTGCCCCAATCTAACCGAACCCTAATTGAACCCTAAATTGAATGCCTCAAATCAACCGAACCCTAAATTGAATCAATAAAACCCCCTAATTGAACCCTAAATTGAAGTAATTGAACCCTAAATTGAATGCCCTAATTGAATCGAACCCTAATTTGAACTAATTGAACCCCTAATTAAACCCTAAATTGATTGCCCCAATCTAACCGAACCCTAATTGAACCCTAAATTGAATGCCCTAATCCAACCGAACCCTAAATTGAACTAATTGAACCCTAAATTGAATGCCTCAAATCAACTGAACCCTAAATTGAATCAATAGAACCCCCTAATTGAACCCTAAATTGAAGTAATTGAACCCTAAATTGAATGCCCTAATACAATCGAACCCTAAATTGAAATAATTCAAGCGCATCGGATATGTGAATTTTGAACATTTTTTTCCCATTTGAACATTGATCATTTGTTTGATAATTTTAGGTTGTTAATTGTGCGTTTTAGAATTGTGATTATTGATCGATGATTTTAGGTTATTAGCTGTGCATTTGAAGTAATTGCGATTATTAATTGATGATTTTAGATTGTTAATTGTGCATTGAGCATTTGAGATATTGAGATTATTGACGGAGGATGGGACCCAATTGGATTGAATGTGTGGTTTTTGTTAATTTTTATTGCATTGAGCATTTGAGAATTGAGAATTGAGGTTGTTGACGGAGGATGGGACCCAATTGGATTGAGATACCTGTTAGTTAGCGCAGACACGGACAGCACGTCTGATCGACGGTGTCCGACATTTAAAAAACAAATTAACGTATGCCGATGTGTCTGGAGGTGCGTGTCGGTGGGCGTCGGACACGTGTCCGGAGGCTTCGGACACGTGTCCGGAGGCTTCGGACACGTGTCCAAAGGCGTCGGACACGTGTCGGTATGTGTCGAACACGTGTCCGGAGGTGTCAGACACGTATCGGACACCATATCGACACCCTATATGAGGTGTCAGAATTGAGATTGTTGACGGAGGATGGGACCCAATTGGATTGAGATACCTGTTAGTTAGCGCAGACACGGACAGCACGTCTGATCGACGGTGTCCGACATTTAAAAAACAAATTAACGTATGCCGATGTGTCTGGAGGTGCGTGTCGGTGGGCGTCGGACACGTGTCCGGAGGCTTCGTGGACGTGTCCAAAGGCGTCGGACACGTGTCGGTATGTGTCGGACACGTGTCCGGAGGTGTCAGACACGCGGCACAATTAAGCCTAATTAGCCCTAACATAACCCAATTAAGCCTAATTAGCCCTAATTAGGACTAATCAGCACTACTCGGCACAATTAAACCCTAATTAGGACTACATAACTCTAATTAGCCATAATCAACCCTAGTCAGCTATAATTATCCGAAACTATCCCTCATTAACCTTAATTAGCCCTAACATAACCCAATTAAGCCCAATTAGCCCTAATTAGGACTAATCATCACTACTCGGCACAATTAAACCCTAATTAGGACTAAATAACCCTAATTAGTCCTAATCAACCCTAATCAGCTATAATTAATAATCGTAATTAACCCTAATAACCCAGTTAGCCCTAATTAGCCCTTGTACATCCCATAATTACTCCATGTTGCCCAGAGATGGTTCAATTACTCGTTGTTTACAAACCCTGCCTTCTTTATATTAATTGTTGTTTTGAGAAGTCCATTGGCAACGAGATGGTTCAACTCGTTGCCAACGAGTTCTATTTAATGTGGAATTGGTAACATATGCAACGATCATTCTGTAGTTTTGATATTTCGGAAAGATTCTTGCATATCTTATCAATTTCTGAACACATGCATGCATAGAAACCCTTAGTTCCCGTTCAAAGGTACTCATTACAAAGTAATGCCTTGTAATGAGCCTTTGGATGTCCAGTTTGGAAAAGCTAATTGTTTATAAAACAGTATTTTGACTCATGCTTTATGTTCTATGTCGTGGATATTTGGTACACGTTCTCGTGTGTTTCTCTGGGTGCATACAGATCTGGTGTTCTAACATCCGTCAAACCTTCCTGAGCAAGGTTAGATGAATGTTAGAACACCTAATCGATGTGGTGTACTTGGAGAAATGCGGGGAGGTGCTGCCGAATTTTCCACAGACATCGGACTAAGCATGAGTTATTCACTGTTTTATAAACATGTGCTTTTCTGAATGGGATAGGACCACTACCTGTGTCAAGAGTGGAGGGGAAATATGTAGACATGTTGTAACATTCATGCATTGATATTTACATCGGCAATGCCTAATCACTGGTCATTATTGAAGGTGGTATACAGTACGATAATTCAGTCGTCATGTCAGTCGATCGAAGTTGGATGAAAAGGAAGAATGCTGAAGATTTTGAGTGTCGCGTTGACGAATTTCTCGACTTCGCTTATGCGCATCCTGCACATGTTGACCTTGATAAGATAAGGTGTCCGTGCGGTAGATGTGAGTTGTTGCACTGGAGAAAAAGAATTGAAGTAAAATGGCATCTTCGTCGGTACGGTTTTATGGGTGGATACACAAGGTGGACGCAGCACGGGAAAACGATAGTATTGTCGTCCAACCTGGCTAGTCAAACTGAAGTTAGGGAGGAGGCACGATATGATTTTCGAGATATGATTATGGATGCTGGGCATGCTAATGTTGACTGGGGTAACGACAGTCCATAACCGCCGAACGAGGGGGCTCATCAGTTTTATGAGTTGTTGAGAGCTGCGGAAGAGCCGCTGTGGGATGGAGCTCCGAAACACACACGGCTGTCTGCGGTTAGTAGGTTATTACAGTTGAAATCAGACCACGGGCTGAGTGAGAAAGGTTTTAACGAGTTTGTTACCTTCATCAAAGAAATACTGCCCGAAAGTGAAAAGCTACCGCCGTCGTACTATGACGCGAAGAAGATGATGAGGAAACTTGGGTTGAGCTATCACCGGATAGATGCGTGCAATAACGATTGTGTATTATTCTGGAAAGAGAATAAGGATTTGTCATTATGTCCAGTATGTGATCATTCGAGGTACAAACCGGACAAAGGGAAGAAGAAAAACATTGCATGGAAGATATTGCGATATTTCCCGGTCACACCACGGCTTCAGAGAATGTACTACTCCTCCAGTACAGCTGAACATATGAGGGCTCACCGTGAGACTCGCAGCAACGATGCCGATGTGCTGACACACCCAGCTGATGGAGAGGCGTGGAAGGAGTTTGACCGCAGGCATCCAGTCTTTGCTCAGGAAGTTCGGAATGTTAGACTTGGTCTGGCAACCGATGGGTTCAACCCTTTCGGTCAGTCTACCACGCCTTACTCCTGTTGGCCTGTTATTATTGTCCCTTACAACCTTCCACCAGGCATGTGCATGAAGAAGCCGTATATGTTCTTGTCGTTGCTTATTCCGGGGCCGAAGAGTCCCGGTAAGGACATAGATGTGTATTTAAGGCCGTTGATTGATGAGTTAAAACAATTATGGAATCATGGAGTCGAAACATATGATGCATCCCTTAAACAAAATTTTCAGATGAGGGCTGCTTTGATGTGGACTATACATGATTTTCCCGCATTGGGAATGACGTGTGGCTGGAGCACACATGGGAAGCTAGCATGCCCTGCTTGTATGGGCGTGAACCCCGGTCATACGTTAAAGCACGGCGGAAAGGCCTCGTGGTTCGGATGTCACCGTAAGCTTTTGCCACCGGGCCATCAGTTTCGTAGGCAGAAGGATAAATTTGACGGGACAATCGAGCGTGAGGTTGTCACACTGGACTACCCATCTGGTGAAGAAGTACTCTCACACCTGGAGGCACTTGATACTGACATACCACACGGTAAGGGTGTGCCGGATCGGAAGATTGCAGGGTTCGGGAAAGAGCACAACTGGAGAAAATTTTGTATCTTCTGGGAGTTAGCCTACTGGAGGACGCTCGTTATCCGAAACAACATGGATGTGATGCATATTGAGAAGAACGTTTTTGATAATGTGTTCAACACAGTGATGAATGTCAAGGGCAAATCGAAAGATCACCTTAAAGCGAGAAGGGATCTACAACAGTTGGGTGTACGCCGTGAATTGCATCCTCGGACAGTCAGTGGGAGGACCATACTTCCGAAAGCACCTTACTGTCTAGACAAGAAACAAGTGGAGAAGGTCTGTCAGTGGGTTAAGAATTTGAAGCTTCCGGATGGGTTTGCGTCCAACATATCTCGTTGTTGCAATGTATCGGAATGCAAGTTCCAAGGGATGAAGAGTCACGACTGCCACGTATTCATGGAGAGATTCATTCCTATTGCCTTCCGGGGACTGTTGCCACGGGTTGTTTGCGAGACTTTGACTGAATTATCTCATTTCTTTCGAGATATATGCTCTTCTACGATCCGGGTGAGTAACATGGAAGTGCTTGAGAAGAACATTGTGGTGACGAAGCTAAGATGAGTGGACCCGTGCAATATCGGTGGATGTATCCCTTCGAGAGGTAATCCTTAAATTGTTATAGTTGTTCGTTTACACTTAATGCGACATCTGTTATCATTGATATTCCACCTAACTCGATTCGCTAAACTTCTAGGTTCATGTTCCATTTAAAGAAAAAAGTCCGTAATAAGGCTCGGGTTGAAGGCTCAATTGCGGAGGCTTACGTAATGGAAGAACTTGTAAACTTTTGTAGTCAATATTTCGGGCCTAATGTTGGTACGAGGTTAAATCAACTAGGCCGAAATGACCCCGGATCAAGCACAAATTTGGAAGGGCAATTGTCAATATTCAAGCAGCCAGGAAGTCCGTTCGGCCGAACGTATACTCGATGGCTAACGGATGAAGAGTACAGTGCTGCAACAATATATGCCCTTCTAAATTGCGATGAAGTTTCGGCATTCGTTGAGTAAGTTAAAGTCTTAATTCACTTACATTGTTGTACATAATTGAAAGTGTGTGTTAAGCGAGTCAACTATATTGGTTTGCAGTGAGTTCGATGCGGAATCTTTAATCACTGATCCCGCTGGACTTGAATCTCATCGAAAATCACAATTTGTACAGTGGTTCAAAATTCGTGTAAGATTGTTTAACGAAATTATATTATGTGTTATATACAGTTCTGTGGCCAATTAGTATACTGATTTATCCTTAATTTTTACCGTCATCTACAATAGGTTCAGTCAATGGATAGACCAGTGGCCTCATGCTTGAAATTACTAGCCGAAGGCCCTAACAAACAAACATCCTGTTATGGAGGCTATATCATCAACGGGTTTAGGTTTAACGTAAAAGATGATGACCGAACAAAACAAACCCAAAACAGTGGAGTCTTGGTCAACGGCGACTGTTATGCCGAGAATTGCATGGATTTTTACGGAGAGCTAGATGAGATTGTTGAGCTAACATATCTGGGTTCCCAAAACCGCCTGGTAATGTTCAAGTGTACGTGGTTCGATGTCACATGCAGTAGAGGAATCCGTGTTAGCTCTCAAGGGATTGTAGATGTCAATGTCAAGTCAAGACTTGCATCAGACGAGCCCTTTGTGTTTGCTAGTCAAGCTGTACAAGTCTTTTACGCGGAGGACGTCGCCAATCCCAAATCTCATTGGTATACAACTATCAAGTCCAAGAAATTGCCCGTGACATATGACAGTGAGCTAGACTCCTTTCAAGCCGACCAACCACGTGTCTTGTTCCCTGTTGAGGTCAACAACGAGGAGGACGATCTTCCTCTTCCAACAACACTTCTTGTGGGAGAAGAAGTCGTAGATGATGACGCGGAAGATGTTGAAAGTGTTGGAGATGATGTGACCGAGTCTACTGATGAAGAGGATGAATTAGAAGATGAAGAGGACGACGAGTCCCACGAAGAAGAGGGCGACGAGGAAAGTGATGAAGATGATTCGCAAACTGAAAATGATTGACTTGTAATGTTGTAACATCACGGGAAAAATGTAGTAACATTTTAGAACTTGGTGTTTATTGATGTGTTTTTGCACATCCGTTCATATATATATATATATATATATATATATATATATATATATATATATATATAGTGCCGATGATGATTTATGCCTAAATTATTGTTTTTCACGTGTTAATGTCTTTGTATATAATCTATATGAAGTCAGATATGGATAGGATACGGGCTATTCGTGGCCGGGCTGGACGCCGAGCTGCTTCCTCCCCGGTTAGTCCCACCTCGTCATTGCCTACTGATGACGAGGCACAGAGTGATCGCGGACAGCCATCGGGGGCCCAGCCCCAGCCGTCGCCGTCACCGTCGCCCCAGCCATCGCCGTCGCCCCAGCCCCAGCCCCAGCCGTCGCCCCAGCCCGACGCAGATTCATCCCACACGCGCGTGCATTCTCCATCTTCCGTGGGTTCTACCTCAGGTATAGTTGATAACGGTGTTTCGTACATTTTCGCTAGCCTTATATTTGAACTGTATTAATGTCTGTGTTTTGTAGGATCTCGACGAGGCCGTGGTCCGACACGCGGGGTACGCATCGACCCCCAGCGTAAACAGAGAGTTACGCTCACGCAGGAGGGCCTGTAAGTACTAAAAATATCACCTCATGCCTTATATTTAAAATTTTGGGGTGTTAATTTATATTTGAACTGTATTAATTAATTTATTTACTTCTTTGGCAGGATCCTGGAGAATAGGCGAGGACGAAGATCGGCGTTCTTGTGAAGGGCCGATTCTTCGAGCCACGCCTGTACTGGAAGGACTGGGATGCCGCTGCGAGGGAGGCCCTATGGGAGGAGTGGCTGGTACGGTGAAGTATTTTTTTCAGCGTTAGTAAATGTTAAATTACAGTTTGTTTTATGTTGTTAATTTGTGTTATTGAATGCCTTACAGGAGGGGTTCACGTTTGACACGCCTCAGCAGCAGGTACTGGGGCAGCAGGCTTTCTTTGCCTACATCGGCAAGAATTACCGCCGATGGCTCCACGATGCACGGGACCGGGCGAAGAAGGCGCTGCCCGCGGGTGCCCCGATGACGGACATGGCGAGATATCCCCCACATTGGATATCTCACCGTGTATGGGGGGAGATGATAGATCGGTGGGCTGCGGATCCAGGTTGGGACGCCAAGAGTAAGAGCGGGGCTGAGAACAGACAGAACAAAGATCCGACGCACACGGGGGGGTCGGTGCCACACGACATCGTCCGACACAAGAACGCGGTCGAGCACCCGGATCTGGAGGACGATGAGGTCGTAGCTCTGACGTATAATCAGACGCACGTGCGGAAGAAGGACAAGGACGAGACGCACCGGGCGGGCGACTATATTTCAGATATTGCCCGGCGGATCGATGTGAGTCAATTTATTTAAGTTAATGTTTTTTCTTTCTATCCTCAATGTCTGTTTCGTTAATTAATGCCCTAACATATCGTTAAACCACTATTTTTGCAGGCCTCGTATGAACAGCTAAGGGGGTCCGAGCAGCAGTCCGGACAGCCATCAGCGTCCACTAGTACGGCTGCGAGTACTGGGGGGTTGAAGCGATGGCTGGATACGCCGGAGGTCGTGAATCGGCCGAAAGGCCGCATACGCGGCCTGCCTAGCACGACTGCTCGTGCCGTGATAGGAGCGTCCTCACCCCCTGCTGCCCCTCCACAGACACCGGCTCCTCGGCCTCAGTTGGACGACGAGGAGATCCAGCGCATTGCTACAGTGGTGTGCCGGATGATCAGGGAGCAGGGCACTGCTGGACAGGCCGCCCCGGCCCCGGATCAGCAGGATCCAGATCCGGGACTCGGGAACCCCTGATGAGCCCCTTCCCGTGCCCGTTCCTAGCTTCCCCCCCCCCCCCGTGCCCGGCTTGTACTCTTCTCCCCTCTCCTAACCGGCTATATCCGGTTCCCGGCTTGTACATATATGAATTTTTTTTATAATTGATTATATATATTTCTTTCTGTATTGATTATTGCGCGTTGTTGTTGAGATTTGAAAATTGTATTACAGGTTTGGGTAATTGAAAAATAAAAAAAATTCAAAAAAAAAATTGACTTTTGGCGACGGATTAATTCCGTCGCTAAAGTATTCCTACAATCAGTTATTTAGCGACGGAATATTCCGTCGCTAAATAAGTTTTTTAGCGACGGAATATTCCGTCTCAAAAATATAAATCCGTCGCTAAAGAATATAATTCGCGACGGAATATCCGTCGCTAATTAAAATAAATCCGTCGGTAAAAATGACATATTTAGCGACGGATTTAAAAATTCCGTCGCTAAACTATTAGTGACGGGCTTTTATACGAGGGATATTTAGCGACGGTGAATCCGTCGCTAATTCTTTTAGAGACGGATTTTTGGCTTTTAGCGACGGATTACCCCGTCGCTAAAACCCTGTTTTCTTGTAGTGTTAGCCTTGGTTCAGGAGCAGTCTTTTGGTGTAGCAGGAGACAACCCACAGCATCATAGTAAGCAATCGAGGCAGGATATTGAGCAGCATCTAGCTATTATGCTTATGAGTGTACGTGGCTAACACAACTCTTAAAGATTTACATCAACAGTTGAGTATGCTAGCATGTCTGCAAAATAGCTAGGAGAGAATCCACTATTTCGTGCATGAAATAAAACGTGGAGGTGCATTACCACTACACAAGAGAAAGTGTTGCACGTAGAGAGAGAGATGGTTATACCAAACAATTGAACAAGTGAAAGATTTGTTCACGAAAGGACTCAACACTGCAAAGCTGGTGAATGACTACTCAAATGAAGTTAGAGTTGAGGTTGAGAAAGATTGAGATGGCTACCATCCAAACAAGTTAGCAAGTGGAGGAGTGAGATGGCTACAAGTGCAAAGCTCTCAGAATGCACGGAGAGAGTGTGATGACTACAACTCAAAAAAGTGGAAGGTTTGTTCACGAAAGAACTCAACGTCGCAAAGGGACTACTCGAATGAAGTTCACTGGTGGAGTCAGTCCTGAGGTGGAGTGCTAAAAAGTTAGCAACACTCCGACCTCCTTATCTCTTTCTCTAGAATTTTCCATATCTATATAGACTTCTCTTCCTAGTTCTATGATCTTCTAACTACCTCTTCATCTCCCCGTGGAATCTAAAACCATCTCACCTCCTCTTCATTTTGTCTAGAAATTAATTGCACCCACCATTACATTCAAAGAATGTGGAGTTTTCGGCACCGACTTGAGAAGGCTAAAGGAGGCTTTCATCTCCATTTTGTGCATCCAAGGAAGTGGGTCTTCCATATGCTATATACATGAGTGTGTACGTACAAGTGCGTGTGGTGTATAGAACTGAGGTTTCATTTTGTAGGAGTGCAAGTATTGTCCTACAGTGTTGGTGGGTTAAGTGTTTGGTTCTTATTACTTTTATCTTTCTTGTGTAAAAATGCCTATGGCCATAAAGTTACCTTTGGTGTTTACCAAGTGCCTATTTCTTCTACATCCTGCTACACTATCAGTTATCAAACGAGGATGATGGGTAAGAGTCTATGACTGCTTTCGGTAGCTTCTTCATAAACACACAGCCTAATTGTTATTCTTAATCAGCTGATTTGATAGTGATATAGTTGGCTACTTGACGCTATCCAAATGTAAGGTTTGTACTAGTTCTCCAAGAAGATAGGGGTTATTGGACTTCAAGCTTTTCTTTTAAACATGTGATGGAATATTCAATTGCAAAGTTCGTATGGAATATAAACAATCTTGTGTGTTATAATAGTCTATGAATTCGTCATCAGACGATACTGTAAGTTTATTCTAGCTGCTACCTAGGGCCCTAGTAATGTCCACCTCAACAATCAAGTATTTTGCTTTTCGATACAACATAAATGGCAACCCTATCGGCATGTATGACATTAGGATGAATAGAATTTATAGCAAGCTGTTATTGGTTGTCATCGTATCCCATCAATTACTCTCCACAAAATAGGTGTGCGTGTCACTTTTGTGTCTCTAAATGCATTGGTAGCACCCAAGCTGAAATTCAGGTTAGATCTGAGCGTTTGCATTGAATGATCTTCATGTACTGCAGTAACCTAATCACATAATAAGCATCTAAGCAATGAAACATTCAAGTTAATAGATTTAGTGCCTGACCTCATTGTTAAGGTACCACGGGTACCAAGGTGTCTCGATTGGTAGCTTGAGCCAGTTTAATGAGTACTTGGTCGATGTAATTGGAACCACTGAATCTATGTCACCGCTGTAGAAGCAGCATAAACAAGCTTTTGTTACTTTCTCGAGAATTTTAGATTTCAAGTGAAAATCAAGGAATCTAGGACTGTATAGTTGGAGTGCCTGAATTCTCTAGTCCTAGTGGTCAACTGGTCATCGAGAATTAGTACAACTTTATACAGGTCAAATCAAGATATAGTTGGTGCTTGCCTGAATAACCAGACCCTATTTCCATTTGCAACGAGATTCTCAAGGATAGGTAGGATGGTAGTCGGGGCATCGGCCCAGTTATAATCGCTGTACGTTTCTCACAAAGTAAAGTTAGTTTTTCTTATGAGTAATACAGAACAATCATAAAAGAAAAGGGTTAGCTGTATGATTGTGATTCGGGTACCTGCATTCGCCCCATGTTGTAGGTTTTGCATGGAAAGCAGTTTGCACCGCAGCAGTATTCAAATAAGTTTCTAGGTACAGATCCGAGCAGGGATCTATATCGTCCACCTAAATTGTGTATGATGTATTAATTTAGCCTGAAAATTGAGGATTATATATGTCGGTCAAAAACTTATAAACCATACTCACAGAGCCGGTGGAGCCATTTTTGAGCTCGGGGTGTAGGCAAATAGGCGCATATATGTTGTAATCATCGATGTTACCCAGTTTTGCCCACGAGTCATTGATCACACTGCTACACTTTGCAGATGAAGTATCGTTTACAAAGTGGCATTCAGCAATAAGTTCATCATGAGTTTCATCTGAGATCAAGGCATGGGTCCACCAGTAATCGATCTGTCCCTTTTCATTTGTAGCGTCATCAATCCAAGCATTTCCTATCTGCCAATTTTCGTAAGAGCACAGCATGTGACGCGTAGATATCAGCAACGTTAAACATTGTTAAAGAAGGTATGCGCACACTTATGCGCTTATATAGTATACTAGCAATGCACGTACAGCGATTCCTTTGAGGTTAATGACGGTTTGATTCGTGACTTCGTTATTGAGCTGTATGGTATAGGCAAGTTGGGGCACGTAATGACCGGCATAGCTTTCACCTGTTATGTAAAAATCACGCGTCTTGTACTGCGGGAACCTTCCGAGCCAATTGACAAGAAAGACGTAGGCATCACTGGCAGTACTCTTATCACCCGTGTGTTCGTAATCTGAAGATGTATTTGAATATGAGAAGCCCACCCCAGCAGGGGACTCCAAGAATATCACATTTGCGACTGCCAAGATCCGAAAAGAGAAAAGGTCTTTTGATCAATTAAAACAAAGAAGGAAGTAACGATAAAAGTGTTTGTACTAATTGAATGACAATAGAAACGCAATCAGTTGTATCTCACCATTGTTCCATGCATAATCATTTTTAAAGAGAGTTTTGCCATCACTATTCACTCTGAAAGGTCCCAACTCCAACCATCCTCCAACTAACGATGAACATCCTGGCCCTGCATACCGCAATATCATTTGATCAAGACCTGTTCTATAATGGCTGACACGGTAGAAGGAGATGCACTTTATGGAGAGATCGTTAGTCTCGGATACTGAAATTAAAACTTGTTCGCGATACGAAGTTATCTTGAATTTTTGCTTGTGATTCTGATTACATAAATGACAAGAATAAAGCCATGTCGGGAAATTTGTATCTAGTGGTCATGCTGCTTATTCCCTCGGTCCCCGTGAAAGAACCTTCTCTAGTTTGGGTTTGTCCCAAAGGAAAAAAGCTACTTTTTAAAACAACGAGATATATATACCCTGAGAATATAGTATACCATGACTGTTTTGAAATCTAATGTGAAGCTGTAGTGGACGGCCTAATTGAGAAACCTGTGTATGCATGTTTTTCTTCGAAGAAATGGCTAGAGGTAAGCTGATTTTTGTGTCTTTAGCTGAAAGCATTTAGGTACAAGTATTCTACATTTTTAGGAGATGTGAGCTGAAGGTAGATACGATTCACACCTATAATTTTGTACAATACCTCCATTTAGCCATAAAACCAGTGGATTAGTAGAAGAATTCTGTGGGGACTCGACAAAGTAATAGAACAATGCTCTTCCAGCTTTTGGGTCAACGGTGACATAGCCAGCGTACTGATCAAAATCAACGCCATCAGGTTGCCCGGGCAACGAGTCAATTTTATCAGCTTGCATCAGCCCATCTTGTGGTCCAATGTACACGGGAGAGTGGTCTTGTCTCGTATCAGCTGCAGGTTGTGCCCAAGAATCTGAAACAGGTGGGTTTTGCGAACTCCTGGACTTGAGCAACTTGTAGAGATTATCGCTCTGGCCAGCATAAGTAAAACCACAAAGAGCCAAAAGACAGAGAGAGAGCGCATGTAGCAACGAGAGATGCGCAGTTTTTATCATCTTGTAGTTCGAGTTTTGCATGTTACTTTCCGTTGAGAGACTCCATTTATTGAACCAGGGGGACGGCGATGTTTAGGCATTTCCTTTGTTTTGTGACAACTCCTAGAAACAGCTACTTTCCAGCCATATAATCCCATTGTCATCTTTTACAAGTTTTGAGGGAAAAAAGAAAGGCGAACTTTCTAACTAACAATTGATTGAAATGTTCTGTTGTGGACAAAATCTGGGGAGCCGCAAAGAGCTCGTGAACGAATATGCTCTGCACAAAGAATTATTCAAGTAAACTGACTGGGTCTATTTTTGAGATTTATGATTCTTGTGGTTTACCAGTGACTTGCCAGGTAAGCATCCAGCAGGGATTCACTAATGCCTAAGTTAGTATACAGGAGAGGAAAACTCAACGGAGCTGTGCATTGGGGATTAAGGAGTACCTTACCCTCATGTCTAACGTGCATATATATTGAGGAGAGGCTACCTTGTATTTTGAGGAGACAATCACCTAGTGATTATCACCCAGGTTACTCATCATATTAGGAGATAGGAATTACCTTGAGTTCGATGTCTAGTACAAATAGAGTATAATGCTGGTCATAACCAAGGTGTTGGCCCAGCATGACCAGTGTCACACTAATAATTGCCACTATTTTTTTTTCATATCATTTGCCCTCAATTCGACGTTCTTCAGGAAATGAAGGTGGGAGTTAGGTAGTTTCTCCTTGGAGAGGTAGTAGGAGTTAGTGGCTAGCTAATGTAGCGACCGATCAACCTATTTGAGCAAGCATAAGAGTCGTGCCTAGAAAAGGGACTTAATCTGCGACGGCTAAAAGTATTCACCAAGAATGATGTTTGATTGGCCAAGTATATTTCCAAGCAATATTTTGTACTAGTTAAAGGAGTTTACCTATTCGGCAGGCCAAGCATACAAAGCCAAAAGAGCTCATCTACTCAGCTGGCAACAGAGCACTTAGCCTCGAGGGAACATCTATGTGCTCGACTGGTCGAGAAGAGAGCTTCACCTTAGATAAAGTCATACGCTGGGGTGGCTAAGCAAAGAGCTTTCCTTAAGAAGGTGCTTATTTGCCTAGCTATCAAAGCATAAGGAATTTGATTAAAATAGCTCAGACGCTCAACTGGCTGAGTATAAGGAGGTTGGTCTTTTAGTTTGGAGATTGTCTGTTGGTCTAGATGAGCTGAGGCGCTCAACTCCTTTGAAGAAGCTCAGATACTTGACTTGACGAGCATGTCTGACTCCTTTGGAATGAGCTCACATGCTCGTCTTGACGAGCAAGTTTGACTCCTTTGGAAAGAGCCCACACGCTCGTCTGGGCAAACAACTTTGATTCCTTCAGAAAAAGCTCATCTACTCATCTCGACGAGTGAGTTTCCTGCTTTAGAAGGAGCTTACATGCTTATTTAGACAAGCAAGTCCACTAAAGCACTTACACTCGTACAAGACGATTTTTATTCCAGGGGCGTAGAGATAATATTTCCCCCAACTTCGTAATGTGTGAATATGGAGATGTGTGCAACCACGCCATGAAATATCGAATGATCCTAGCACTAGTGTCCTCAAACATAACGGCTTTGCCTTTCATTTTTACTTCACTTGGAGTAGGAGCAAAAACTTATAACAATTTTGAGATATTTGGGAAGAGTCGTTAGAGAAGTCGAAGAGTTGTTGGATTTCATACACTTCCTCATTGTTCAGATTGGAGTGTGACAGCGGATGAGTCCGTAGTTAAGAACACTGACTGCATGGGAATGGTTGAGCAATGTGATCATTCCCATGGACAAAGTGCACCCTTCTACTGCTATTCCTATCTTAACATCCAAGGCATTAGGTGCAAAACACGGCCATGTTTGGCTGACTAAGCCTTTTACAAGTCCATTTTCTTAGAAAGATTCTAAGTGTTTGGTGTGTTGCAGGCAACGACTCAGATCCAAATTTTAGAAGAAGGTGGATGACCTTAGTAGGAAGGTTCAGAAGCTCGAGAAGACCAAAGCTGCCCTGGAGGCTAAGGTACCTGGGCTCCAGCAGGAGCTCCCCGAGGATAGGGCAACCATAACTTCTTGGGCAATTGTTGAGTTTAAGTAGTCGGCTGCTTGTGAGGACGTATGGGACAGAGATGGCAAAAAGGCCTTAATGTGAGGGTACTGACTAGCAGTGAGGACCTTGCCATGGCCTTCCTAAGCTGGAACTGAGCGAATTCCATCATAAGTTTATTGCCGATGTTGAAACCAAGTAAGAGGCCTTAGGGCTGGGGAGGGGCACTGAGTGTACCCTTCACGGATCCCAACCAACATGGTGCTAGTGGAACCATGGATGTGCAGGCGGTCGAGGAGTGGTCCCAAAGTACTGAGCAGCAGGTTGCTTGGCTGAGCATCAACTGGGCTACGAGTAGAACCTTAGGAAGTTCACTACTTGTAACTGGCCTTAAAATTCCTGATTTATAAGATGTGTTATTGAATGAGTTTACAATTTGGCATTTTTGTGCACTTTTGACTAACTGCATGTTTATTTAAATGTATAAGAGCATGCTAGAAAGGAAAAATAAAGGGTGACCAAAATGTGCATGAGAGCCACTAGTCTAAAGAAAGAAGGCAAGGCTATAAAGCTAGTAATAAGTAAGATAGAGAAGAGGACGACATAAGAAGGTTGAGCAGAAGGAGCATGCCCCAAACAAAACATGTCTTACTCATGGATAGTGACGTTGAAGATTGGTAGCAGTCCAAGTGTGGGGAATAGGCTTTGCATCTAAAGTCTCCAAGTGATAGGCTTTAGGGTATCCTAACTCAATCCCTTTATAAGGGCCTTCTCGATTAAGTGAAAGCTTGCCTAAAATATCTTTGGTGGCAGAAAGACATGCGGACGTATCCATGAGCTGTGAAACTTGTCAGCCCTCTGCTTGTAAGAGGCAAAGTGAATGTAGACTTGATTATGTTTATCTTCCGGCAAGTCCAAGTTTGCTCTGAGGGCCTCGTCATTGTGACTTAGCTCAAAAGCAGTGACACGAAGAGATGGTATGCCATCTCCAATGGAATAAGAGCTTTTGTTATAAAAGTTACATTGAAAGGAGTCATTTTGGTGAGTTTTCTGGTCATTGCGTGATAAGCCCAAAGGTTTGTTGGGAGTTCGCCAATGAGAGACCCTTAGCTCCATCCAGCTTCTTCTTGATACCTTAAAGCAAGGTACAATTCATAACTTCAATTTGACTATTTGACTATTTGACTATGGATGAGTGACTGAAGTGGAGTGAGGTTTGATGGATAAGTTTGAACAAAAGGTCTTGAAGGTGGGGTTGCCAAATTGACGACCATTATCCATGACAAAGCTCTGAGGGATGTTAAAGCAACAGACAACAACAGAAGTCTTCAAAATTGTGCTTCGTGGTGGTTGTCCAGGCTTCTGCTTTGACCTACTTTGTGAAATAGCCAATGGCTACTATGACAAACTTTCCCTAGCCTATGGCAGGCGGAAAAGGTCCGGGTAGAAAAGGGAACGCTACTCATAGAGATAAGTGGAGCAGGAGCTTATTGAGGAATAGCTTTGAAAAGCTTGCATGTGTCACACCTTTGAGTGAAGGATAGAGCATCCTTCTCCATGGTTGGCTAGTAATATCCTTTGCAGAGGACTTTATGCACCACAACACGGCCCCCCAAATATTGGCCACAAATCCCTTCATGAACTTGCCGAAGCGCGAACTCAACCGCGGAGGGACAAAGGCAACAAAGATACGAAAGGTTGAATGATCTTTGTACAAGACACCATCTATAACAGTATACATAATTGATCGTAGAAGAATGCACCTGGCCTTCTTTTTTTTCCTCTTAAGGCAAAAGACCATAGTCAAAATATGCCTTAATGCGATCCATCGAAGACTGTTCGTGATCCACATCCATTACCTCCTCCAAAGCAATGATACTTAGTTCTTGAAGGAACTCAAGGTGAGTGCATTGGAGATCAAAGGTATCCAAGGAAGCCAAATGTGATAGAGTATCGACTTGGGACTTCTTAATTTCGCCTAATTTATTCTAAAGAAAAGTGCTTGGATAAGCGGATTACCTTTTTGGCTTAGTGAAGATAATCCCACTTCTTTGGATAACGAGCTTCATGCTACTCAGAAAGTTGGTTGACCACCAGTTTGGAGTCTCTGAAAGCTTAGAGATTCAGTTCACATGATCCTTGGCACGTGCATTATGGTAATGACGGCTTCATAATCTGCTTTCTTGTTGGTAGCCGAGAAACCAAATTGGAGAAAAAATTGAATTTTTAGGCAGTTTGGTCCTTTGGGGATGAGGCCAATATAGCTTCTATTAGCTTGGGAAGAACCATCAAAGTACAAATTCGATGTGAAGTACAATTCAAGTAAAGGGTCTTCTGAGGCAATGTCCTCTTAAAGGGAACTCGACTATGAATCTGGCAAGAGGCTATCCCTTGAGAGGAGAGCGTCGTTTATCATGGATACTGAACTCACCAAGTTCAATAGATCAAGCCACTAAGCATATGAACAAGTCAAGCCCGTGAAGGATACAACGGAGGGGATAGATCAAGCCACTAGGCATATGAACATGTCAAGCTTGTGAAGGACACAACGGAGGGGACTTATCAGTGAGTACAACAATTATGTGTAATCAGAAGTATGGCCAAAGCTTCTAAGCGGCAATCAACAGAGCAAAGGAAAGCTTTTTTGTGTTACGATAGGGTGCTTAGCCACTTGGAGGACTTTACTAGATTAGTCCATTGGGCAGTGGACCCTTTCCTTAAGCACGACGCTGAGGCAGAGCTAGTAACAACAAGGTATAGAAACAATTCCTCCCAAGGAAGTGGTTTAGAGAGAAGTGTTGGCTCCATTAAGTATGTCTCAAAAGAAGCTTAACATTCAACCGTTGATTGGAAGTCTTTAAACACCTGAGTTAAGAAAAGGGAGGCACCTCTCTGCTGAGCTGCTGACGAACCAACTTAGAGAAGCAATGTGCTCTGTTAGTAATTGCACGTCCTTGATTGTGCACGGAGGAGCCATATATCGGATGGCTTTGATCTTTTATGCCTATATAAGAAATCATGAAGCCCTAAAACTGTCGGTAGCTACTCCAAAGGGGTGTTTGCCTGGGCTGAGCTGCATTGCCGCAAAGAGGTTGAGAAATCACAGAGATTGCTTATGTCGTCTTAGGCTTTGAGAATTTTGTCTATAGTTTGGACTATCAAAGGTTTGAAAATCTTATCAATGAGACGTTAATAAGTTACCCTGGCATTCATTGTTCCGAAAGGCATGACTTTGTAGCCAAATAAGCCTTGTTCAGTTATGAACATCGTCTTAGGACATTGTCCTTGTTCATATGTATTTTTTTAAATCTGGAGTCGGCATCCATGAAAGTCAGAAGCTCATGTCGGAAGTGGCATCGATCAAAACATCGATCCCAGGAAGAAGGTAACTATCCTTGGGGCATGCATTATTGAGATTAGTAAAATCAATTAATATGTGCCATTTACGTCATGGTTTAGAAACCATCACAACATTAACGATTCAATCCTGCAGAGAGTCGATTTCACGAATGAAATCTGTAGGAAGAAGCTTATCCACATCTTCCTTAATGTTGAGTTATTGCTCTGGTGCAAACTATCATTTAATCTGCTTAATCGGCTTGTGCTTGGGTTAACACTAAGTTGATGAGAGATACCGAAGGATCAATCCGTGGCATGTTAGTTTTACTCCAAGAAAACAGGTTTGCATTGGAATGGAGAAAGGCTAACAACTCTTCTTGTAAGGCAACTCCACAAAGAAGCTAATCTGTAACGCTCTGAAAATCCGGAACGTTAGTCACTCACTCGATTATTTACACAAAGACAATAAAATCCTCATAACTAATGGACTATGAAGCACCGGTGCGGCACTTGGGGTGAAGCACCGGCACCGGATACGCGTCGGGTGCGGGTGCGGCATCGGTGCGTGTCAGGTGCGTGTCCGATTTTATTGAATTATTTTTTTAATTTCTTAAATACCTGGTGCGGCTCGGGTGCGTATCCGGCCTCTAACCACCGGCGATCTGTGATCGATGTGCAGATTTGTGACCACCGGCGACTCAAACGACCACCGGCAAGGAATCACAAAGGAGAGAGGAGACCGGAGAGAAGAAGATGAAGAAGACAGAGGAGGAGGAGGAGAAGGAGAAGGAGAAGGAGAAGGAGAAGAGCTGACCGGCGAACCAAGTGCGGCGCTGCGGCGTGTGGTGTTGTGGCTCTGCGGCGTGTGGTGCTGCGGCTCCATGTAGCTCTGTGGCTGGAGAAAGGAGAAAATGTGCATTGATGTTATCGATGCTTGTGTGGCTGAAGTCAACAGATATAAAAGACTTTTGTAATTTCATTTTTGTACCCACTTATCAACTTATGTTTTAAATCAGCCCCAATATTTCAAAGAAATAATAATATTACACATGCAATTTCATTGTGTTCACTTATACAATTTCAATATTTACAAAACAGTCCAAACTTAAGAAATTATCACCAATTTAGTTGAAAACTTCCAAATTTAAGAAGCAACCCATTAAACTTAATAAACTCTCACAATTTTAGTTGGAATATTTATGCTTTTTTACATATACAAGTGTATATAGTTAAAAAAATATTTATAAAATATGCCGTATCCCCGCCGCACCCGTATCCTAAAATTTTTAAAAATCCCGTATCCGCGTATCCACACCAGTATCGTATCCGCACCCGCACCCGCATCCGTGCTTCTTAGCTAATGGACAATCATTATAGAGTAGCTAAACCATTAATCAAACCATACTCCAAGAAGACTTTCATAAATAGAATACCAAGTTTATGTCTGAAATGGTAATATTCACCCGCACATGGGTTTTAATAGATAATGCGGCAACTTAAATCAAACCCTCTCACTCGGCTCTAATCCATATCTAAGCAACGTATTGTTGGTTATTACTTGCAGAAGAGAAGTCAAACGAGAGTGAGCTTTTGAAAGCCCGCTAAGGTCGATCAAAGAGCAAACAATAGGAATTAAACGATTATATATATGAAGTCGAATGATTGTTTTAAAAGAATTTTTAAATAAGACCACAACATCTCGACATAGATATAGGGAAGAGTATCAACTAAATCTCTCAAATATGTAGACATTTCAAACATTTCAGATACATAAAAACAGGATCGGATGATATTATTGAACATGAACAGTCCAGAATAGCAAAGTCACCCTAGCAGTACTCAATGATACAGACTACATAGGCATATGTATAAAAACTAGTCCATCTAGGTACTAATATGCAACTTAAACAAACCAGACCAACTTTATAACACCCATAGTACAGACCAACCTTATAACACCACAGATTTACTATCTTATGTCAATGCATAGAAGAAATACACATAATTCAACATGTTGTATAGTGGTCGAGTAAACAAAACGGATGATCATTAATAAGAGTTTCATACAATTGTTTAAGTTTCAAGGTAGGGTTTCATGTATAAATTTAAACATTTTTATGAGAATTTACAATATCATAGTCCAATGGGTTCGCAAAAGAATCAGAATAATACATGAATTCAAAGTGATGAAGTAGAATTGGATAGATAACCTTACCTTACTTTGAACCTAGCCAATCACTCAACCAAAATTAGAGGTCCTCTGAGTAACATAAGTTGGGGGCAACACAACTATCTGAACACAGCCTACACTACAATACAGTAAGACCAACACTAACTACTTACATGGTGTTCATTTTTATTTTCAAAATAACCCAATTCACAATGGTTCCCACAAACGGGCAAAACTAGCCAAAAAACAAAGCACAATCCCAAGGTTTAGCCACATCATGAAATTCACAATAAAATCTCATAAATTGCTTTTGTAGCTTAAAACATAATAGAAGATCAAAATAATAAATAACAAAAATTTAAAAAAAAATAATTTTCTTAAATACAAGAAAGGCCAAAAAATAGCAATTAATATTAATAGGTCAAAAGAAAATCCCTTGATTTTTATAACAGCTTACCCATATATAAGAAAAATACATTAAGTAAAAGCAGGTCAAAGAAAATCATTAAAACCATTATTAAGTTATTATTTACTCAAACAAGTGCGATACTGAAAACATAGTAAACCACCTCTGAAAATTATGAGATTTGAACCAGAATATCTCAGAAACATAAAAATAATACAAAATTTTCAAAATTAAATAATAATTTTAAATAGTCCAAGAAGATTTTAGAAATATCAAACTGTGCAAAATATAAAACATATTAGACGATTTGAAAAAAATCTGTAAAATTTCTCAGAAATACATAGCAACCTCAATTTTGTTGCTCTAATTCTTTCCTCTAACACCTTAATACATTTTATAGCAACAATATAAGATCCACAGTCATGTTTGCGGATCTTATATAATCCGCAAGCATCGTTCTGGTTTACCTTCCACCAAAGGAACTGATACAAGTTCTTCATCTAGTTCAGCATGCTAGAGCTTCTTCTCATCTCTATAATATGCAAAGGAGTTCCAACCCTTGCACGATGACAGCTAGCATTTTTGGGCTGTGATTTGCTCACCCCGGACCATGTCAATCCTGATGAAGCGGGAAATTTCATTTTGAGATGGAAAATGAAGGCGATGGTTTGTAACTTGTTAAGTCATGTTCTTTCTGAATTATGATATAGGAGGACCTATCTTTGACAATCAAGAAGCCAATCGTGTGAGTGGCTTGACAAAAACACTGCACCTGTAACCGTGGAGGAATGATCCCCTCGACTAAAATATGAAATTTAATGAAGCCATAGAGAGTGATTCGACAAGCTTTTCAAGGATAGGCTGGCGAATCGAGAACCGTTAGAGATCGTGTTAATGGCCGGGGTACCTTAAGAAGACCCTCATCTTGCTTATTGGGAGTCCAAGCTTTTTGATTTGAGATGGATTCTTCAAGTAACCTCTTGCGAAGAGGCTATCTGGTCACCTTCTTGAACCGTTTACAATCGTGCATGAGGTGATTATGGTTCTTGTTGAAGTGACAATTCTTCTAAGGGTCCTGCTAATTTCTAGTCATCTTTATAGGTTCCGGTAATGTAGAATGTCGTGACCCTTGATCTGGTTCAAGGTATGCTCGCATGAAGCATTTAGAGGATTAAAAATGTTGTTTCTTTCTCTCAGTGTGATCTAACCATTTCACATTGTCGATGTGGGTAGGACAGATTATTTTTTAGGTTTTCCAGTCATACGTTACGTTATGTAGGTGAGGGATATTTTTCACAATAATATTCCTCAACCCCGCAGTTGAGGGGCCACTATAGTTCTCATCGCTATATATCCACATCCACTCCATTTGCCAAGTAGATAACGAATGACTGTAGCTGTGCTCTTTTAGTTTATCACTCAACTTAGCAACCACTTAGCAATCACCACCATGATTCAAAACCATAGCAAGAACTGCCACGAATCAAAATCATAGCAATCACCACCATAAATCAAAACCATAGCAAGGTTGTGTCTATGGAGGTGGTCTTTGTGGATGTGGTGACGAGATGGGATGGCAGCAACGGTAGTTTTTGCAGTGTTTCTTCATTTTGGTAACGGTTCAGTGGTAAAGTGGTGCTTGTTTGAGGCTATGTAACTATCAAAGTGGTGGTTGTTGGTGGCTACGTTCGTGGTGGGCGGTGGGTTGACCTAAAATTCAAAATATTACGTAAAAATTGAGGATAAGTAAGATAAAAGAAGTAAAAAGGAAAAGCTAAAGATCGATCAAACTGCAATCAAATTAGAGATTTTAGATAAAATATTTTAGAGAGAGAAGAAAAAGTGATGGTAGGTGTTGGTGAAAAGAAGAGCACTTTTGACATTAAGGGTTCGTTTGACAAATTTTTTTTTGGGAAAAGTAGGGAATGACCCCCTCTACTTTACACGTTGTGCGATTTGCCCCCCTCTACTTCAAAATTAACCACTAAACCCCCCCTCCCCCCACACTTACAGAAATTGGGCACCTTAGACGGAAACCGTTAAATTTAACAGTGCGTGGTCAACACGCACTTTGACTAACGATTTTTTTTTGTAAATGACGTTTTTGTCCATTCTGTTAGGGGTAATTAACTAATGACCCCCTGTACTATAGACGGTGTGCGATTTCCCCCCTCTACTTCAAACATAACCACTAAACCCCCCCCCCCCCCACACTTACGAAAATTGGGCACTTTAGACGGGTTCGTTATGAATATTCGTGAAATGACCAAAATACCCTTATTTCCTTACCCTATTTAAGTTTAATACCATTCTTTCAACTTCTTTTTCTCTCCTCTCAGACTTTTTACTCAATCCCACATACACACACTCCACGCACACCCAGCACGCACGCACGCACGTGCACACACACACACACACACACACACACACACACACATACCCTAAACCCAGACACAGACGCGCACCCACTGCAAACATACACACACGCTACTCGCATGCGACTGTGGCGGCAACGTCATCGCGAATCTGGTGCAGCCCCAGTGGCGTGTAGCCAGTCATGGTGGTCATGTGACGCTGCTTGGCGTGATGTTGTGGATTGGGGTGGAATGACGACGGAGGTTAGACCTGCGATTTGGGGAAGTGGTCGTCGATCGTGGTGGCAGGGATCTGGACGGATGTGCGGTAGTCAGACGTCGATAGCCTGTGTCTGTGGGGATTGATGTTACCGGTGTTGATTGCGTCAGTTGGTTGGTGGCCGATGAAGAAGCCCCACTGGCTTGCAGACGCAAGGTGGTGGGAAATGGCAGCGATGAGGCAACTCACAACGATGTGTAGCCAGACAGTATAAAGTTGGGGGAGTTGGCTAGAATGGTGGTTACTGTGACGCTGATCATGGTAGTTGTTGCGCCGGTGATATACCAACGGCAATCGTGGTTCCTTTTTTTTTGTAACTCCCTGGTGGTCGGAGAAAAAGACCAGTGGTTGTGCTCAGTGAATCACCAATTGTAGCGGGGTTGACCAGAAGAGGAGGTGCAGATTGCAGCAATCCCTTGTTTGCAATGAATCTGGTAGTGCAGAATGGGGTGGGGGACTGGTCTAACGGGTGGGGGGTGGGGAATGAAGGGGGGCGGGGGGGGAGGGTCATGGGCAAAATTGTCATTTAAATTTAACGGTTTCCCTTTAATGTGCCCAATTTCTGTAAGTGTAAGGGGGTTTAGTGGTTAATTTTGAAGTTGAGGAGGGGAAATTGCACACCCTGTATAGTACAGGGGGTCATTAACTAATAAAGAAATAAGGGTATTTGGTCATTTCACACTATTCATAACAGACCCGTCTAAGGTGCCCAATTTCTGTAAGTGTGGGGGGGTTTAGTGGTTAATTTTGAAGTGGAGGGGGACAAATCGCACAACGTGTAAAGTAGAGGGGGTCATTCCCTACTTTCCCCTTTTTTTTTTGGTTTTCAGTTTTTAAAGAGCAGCTTAATTTTTTTTTATTTATAAAAACACGTGGGTGTTTGATAACCCCCTTTTTTTTTAGGTTTTTTTTTTTGGTGTTTGGTAACCCTTTTTATTTTGTGGTTTGTGGTGGCGGTGGTGGGGCGTAGCGATGGTCGACGGTGGTGGCGATGGTGGCCAACGGCCGAAGGTGGCTGCCGGCAGTCATCGGCGGTGGTGGCCAGCGGCCGGCGGCCGGAGGTGGCTGCCGGCAGTCTCCGGCGGTGGCTGCGGGCGGCCGGAGGTGGTTGCCGGCAGTCTCCGGCTGTGGTCGCCGGCGGCCGGAGGTGGCTGCCGGCGGCCGGCAGTCTCAGACGGTGGTCGCTTGAGGTGTCTGCCGGTGGTGGGAGGGTGGTTGTGGTCTAAAAAAAAACCAAAAGTGAAAAAAAAAAACCAGTTTTTAGAGTTTTTTTTTTACTCTTCAGTTTAAAAACTGGTTTTTTAAATTGAAAAAAAAATGGTTACCAAATGCTCTTTTTTTTTCAATTTTTAAAACTGAAAAAAAAGAGGCAAAAAAAGAGTGTCAAACCTACACTAAAAGACTAACCGCCTTGGGTTTAGTCAAAACTTAAACACAAAAAAGAAGTGAATCCAAACAAGGACGACCCCTCTTTTTGGACGGAATAAAAAAATTTACCCTTTTTTCTTTTGGTATCTTGGGACCGAGTCGCACGTAAAAAAAAGTAAATAAATAAAGATTTTTCAATGCTAGATATGAATGAATCCTCTAAGTTTCAACAAGCAATGAGTACTATCTCATGATATAATGTAGCTAAATTATTGTTGGCTGAAATCAAATCAAATCAAAGGTGGCAGCAACAAAATCGTTTTGGCCATTGCAATAAAAGTACAACACGCGGGAAGCATTTAATTTTTCTTTCCCACTCTGGGTTTGTTGTGCTATGTTGCAGAAACTTCGGCTTCGTTTGACAAATTTTTTTTTTTGGTTTTTAGTTTTTAAAGAGTAGCTTAATTTTTTTTTTTTATAAAAACAAGTGGGTGTTTGATAACCCCTTTTTTTTTTGAGGTTTTTTTTTTGGGTGTTTGGTAACCCTTTTTATTTTGACTTTTTTTTTTTGGTGGTTTGCGGTGGCGGTGGTGGGGCGTAGCGGTGGTCGACGGTGGTGGTGGTGGTGGCCGACGGCCGGAGGTGGCTGCCGGCAGTCACCGGCGGTGGTGGCCGGCGGCCGGAGGTAGCTGCCGGCAGTCTCCGGCGGTGGTCGCCGGCGGCCGGAGGTGGCTGCCGGCGGCCGGAGGTAGCTGCCGGCCGTCTCCGGCGGTGGTGGCCGGCGGCCGGAGGTGGCTGCCTGCAGTCTCCGGCGGTGGTCGCCGGCGGCCGGAGGTGGCTGCCTGCATCTCCGGCGGTGGTCGCCGGCGGCCGGAGGTGGCTGCCGGCGGCCGGCAGTCTCCGGCGGTGGTCGCCTGAGGTGGCTGCCGGCGGTGGGAGGGTGGTGGTGGTGGTCGAAAAAAAAAAACCAAAAGTGAAAAAAAAAACCAGTTTTTGGAGTTTTTTTTTTTACTCTGCAGTTTAAAAACTGGTAAAAAAAATGGTTACCAAACGCTCTTTTTTTTTCAGTTTTTAAAACTGAAAAAAAAAAAGGAAAAAAAATTTTGTCAAACGGGCCTTCCTTTGAGACCCATTTCTGCTCTTGAACTCTTCCCAATCTCTGTTTTCCTCATTTCCTCTCCACACACACAGACAGAGAGACTCTTTCTCTGTCTCTCTCCCTCTCTCTAAAGACAATGTACAAGGCGAAGCTGCAAGAGCTGTGTCAAAAGAGGAGGTGGGGATTGCCCAAATACACGAGCATCAGAGATGGACCTGACCATAACCCACGTTTCAGAGCTTCTGTTGTTGTCAATGGCGTGACATTTGACACCCCCTTTGCCTCTACATCATCCAAGGATGCCCACAATGAAGCTGCTAAGATCGCCTCTCTCCACTTCACTTGTGCTTCTTCTGGTATATAATTATTATTCCACGTACCTGTGTGTCAACACGCACTCACATAGTAACCCCTTTCTATATTGGCTTCTTTTTATGTTTGTTGGTATATAGATCGTGGAGAAATCCTTTTACTGGTGTTCTTCTATTCAGATTTTTGAGGCCTACATCGATTTTCCTAGGATGGATATTGGTACATGTATACATTCAACTTTACTCATTCCTTCTTTCATGGCTTTACTTGTCAGACGATAATTATTTAATGAGAGCTGATGAACAGGCCAGATCATATCTATGTTTTTATTAAAACTTCCCATCGTCCATTACATTATGCAGGGGACGGTGAAATTTACTACACTGTACCCCACATTTGCGCTTGCTTCCTTCTGGGCCATTTTGATCAAAATCCCCGTCTAAAACATTATGTAGCTAAAGCTGAAGTTAAGTAAGTTCTTCCTTCCGGACCTGATACCTATTTTCAAAAACTCAGATCTGGCCAGTCCATTGTCGGTGGATGGATGGCCAGATCGTGCTGGCGGTGGATCACGTCGCTTATATAACTTAAAGTTGTTTTTTGAATTCAATTCAATATTTACATGTACTAAGAAACTCGCCAAAAGTCGAAGTGGGAAATCCAATGAAACAGAGGGGAGGGAGTATATCGTATTCCTGTTCTTATTTTGCTCTACTGTTTGGGATAGTTTGATTTTCTCAGAAGTTTCTGGTTGTGTTATACTACAAACCTCCTTCAATTTCAATGATCTTGTATGTGTACTCACGAACATAAAAGACACAATCATCCATCTCAATAGACAGGAAACCAATTTTACAAACTCAGATTCTGGGTCTAAATTTAACGTCGCTCCTCTAAGTTTGAATCATAGTATCAGCACCGTTGTCCTAAGTTCACATTATTCTTGGTGACATGTGAGAAGTAGATTTGGTTTTTGATCTAATAATATGGAGCATCAGATTCTACTATTTTCTTGAACTTGGTTAATTTTGTACCCTTGTTTTAAAAGGCTCCAATGATTAAGAAAATCTTACGCCCTATATTTGGTGCTGAAATAAAACTGTTGTGAAACAAGTCGACACTTGATCTCGGATTACAGCAGTCTTTTAGGTATGGCCAACAGAGATTATAGCATCTGCAATAGATTTGAAGGTGTATGAAATGTGGATATGTTGGTAACCAAAAGCTGCACCGTATATCAGAACTATTGCCTAGTTGTTATAGCATTGTTTCCTACCATTATTCACCTTGCATGATTTCAGACAACGAAATCCCTGCTCGAGGACCAAAGGTTGGGCAATCGCACGAGGGTCAGAAGATTCATTCAAAAACTTCGGGTTTAAAAGTTGGATCACCGGCTTTTCTATATGGTTATATCTCTATGTGACTTATAAGCTGTTCTTTTTTTCCTTACCACTACTTTCCTCACCAAAATCATATAACTAATCCGACTTGTTTTCCTTCAGAATGCATTATCCTGTGCAATTTTTCTTCGAACAGACTAGGCAGTTGATTTATATTTTGCCATAATCATCGGTGTGATGGCATAAACTCATGCAAGCTTTTGAAATCTTCCCTGGAGCAACTGTTTCTTAAGTAATGGGAAACTGATTTGGTTTGTTATGGCTTCCATAGATGTCCAAGACCTAACTGGTGATCTGTCACCCAAAAACATCATTACAGAAGGGGCAAATTAAATGAGGCCACATTTAGAAAAAATAATGGTTTTTGAGTAATTGATAATATGCTAGAATCATTAAATTGTGACAATATGAACACATACTCCAACTATTCAATAACGGGGAAGAAGAAATACAATTGGTTTGACTATGTTGGATGCAAATTATCGGAGAAAAGACACTTCTCCTTCATCTAAGGCCTTGGATTCCTTCAATACAATAATTCTTCTCAATAGAATTACTGCTTATGCTTTCGATTTCTAGAATTTGGACTCACTGTTCGAAACAGGAATGAAGAGACAACTTAGATTGTTAACTTGATGTATCAAAAGCATTATCATACTATTACTGTTGAAAATTCTTTTTCAGCTACAAGCTTAAATGGTTGCCTGATTTACTTATAGAGCCTATGTGCATATCTGTCAAGCCAGAAATAGTTTCTTATAGCTTTTAACTCTTATTATTTAACCATATAAAATCTCGATAACTTGCATACTCTATATCCCTATAATCTGCGTCACTGAGTCCTCCAAGTTCTTTTTGACTTTAGAAAAGTAGGGATAATAACCGCTTCAGAACATGATATAGTTACAGAATACAGAGCAAGCTGGATACTGTTTTAAGTTGGAGCTTCATCTTGCCTTGCATATGCTTATAAGTGTTATTATAGTGCTTCAATTTCCTCTCATCGTTGTCCATATTCCTCTCCATACGTAAAATCTAAAAATGGAATGGACTTTATAACACTCATATTAAAGTTTGTCTTTGATAAAAGTTCCATTTCATTGGTTTAGTCTCCAAAAGTATGTCTTACAATTGCTTAATTGGAATGCCAGTGTTCCACAAGAGCTTAAAGGAAGCAGCGCTTGCTGATGCACAGGCTCCCTTCATGTCACTCTCACCAGATACCTTTCAAGAGGCAAATTTCTGAGCTAGTTCTTGTGATTTAACTCGTCTGTTTATCTATTATCTTTGTACAGGTGTCCATTAATTCTCATGTTATGTGATTGCTATGAGTATTGGTTTGGGTGTGATGTTATCTAAATTGTTGTGATTATGGCAATCCAATGGCTTCTCTACTTTCAGAATGACTGTTGCTCGTACAAGAATCTATTGCAAGAATATGCTCAGAAGGAAGGTCTTGCCTTGCCAACATATGAAACTATTAGATCTGGTGAACTTCCTCATCCGAAATTCTATTCTAGTGTGAAGGTAGAAGGAGAGATTTTCCATGGGAATGCAACAAAAACAAAGAAACAAGCAGAGTTTAATGCTGCAAAGGTTGCTTATACTGCTTTAATGGAGCGTAAGTTGCCCTTTCCACTAGTAGCTGTGCCACTAATTTTGTATGTGTCACATGAAAGCTTCTAACTCAAACACATGAATGAATTTGAATCCTTCCCTCCTCCTTTCTTGGAGAGCATTAACGAGATGATTGGACCCGCTTTGTTAACGTCTGCAACTAAGTCTTCTAATAGCACGGTAATTGTTCACCCAGGGAACATTTTCCTTCAGGCCAAAAGGAATAAATACAGGGTTACATTTTCGCCTTTCACTTTTCCAGTGTAGAACTGAACCAATCCAACTCAACCCTCTCACACGAATACTTAGAGCGTTTATTTCACTTTTGCACTATACTTCTCATTAATGTTGTTCTTTCTCAATGGTATAAAATCATACCACACGGAAAAAGATAGAAAGGCACTATGAGATGCTCAGACTTGAGCTGTAATGAGAGATAAGTACGGTAGAAAGGCACAGGAATTGGATCCCCTGTTAATGAGATAAGTACGATGGGATTTGACACTGTTTTCCTTGCATTTTGGGGTTTATATGCTCTATTGTAGTAAAAGGTTTAGTCCCCAGCTTTTTAATCCACTTTCATTTTCTTCCTTTCGAAAACAGCCAAAATCAAATGCAACGACTGAACTATGTTCTAGCATTGCTGGAGTAAAACTTTTGTTCACTCCTTAATTTCAGGAAAAATTAGAGGAACCTTCCTAGTGGCATTATTAGGTGGAGTGTCGTTCAGTTGACATTCGTTGCACATAGGTGGAGAAAGAATTTATTGCTGCTGAATTAATTCTGCATGGAGGGGAATAGAGAACACACTGCATAGTTAAATTGTTTGTTTTCCTTTCTCCTCTTCCACTGCATTATCTCTATAGACAAAGTCATATTATTGTGTCTGCGTGTAATCTAAGATTGTATACTTGTGCTACATGGATTATTACACCAGTTGATCAATACATTCATTTTTCCTCTGAATACTCTTTGTAGTGCTTTCACAACATTGGTATAGGTTCAGGTAAATTGAGTCAGAACAGTGACTTCACAATTCCTACTTTATCAGAAGACAGGACTCAGGAGTTCACTCTTCACTCAGGCAAGCTCATGGTAGCCAATCCACAAGGGGGAAAGCTGATGACTTCTCGGCCATTGGTTTTAAATCCAACAACGAAACAGTGTGCTGGTAAATTGTACCCTGTACTTGTTTTTCTCTTTTTAATCCTAACTACCTTTTCCCTCTTACAAAATTTGCTTAAATTTCTGCAGATGATTATCAAGAAATGGTTTCTGATGACATTTCATCGTTCAATGTTGAAGTCACCTCTCAGAAGTTTGTTCCATCTTCAGCACCAGCAGCCATTGATGAAATTACTGGAAATCGACATTCATATTCCTTAAAGGGGGTGCTTCCTTCGTCAACCCAAGAAGGTCATGCATCTTCCGCTGTGATGACACCTCCTGATCTCTCTGTCCTCTCAATTGCAGATTCCACCATGGGGATCAAAAGTTACTTGCTTTGTAACCGAGTCAGAGTGTACACAAGCATTCCAGATATGGACCTTCCTAAGGGCACTGTAGTGCTGCCCATCAGTGATGACAAGTGGGTTGTTGTGAGCTTGGAATTCCCTATTAAAGAAGATGCATAACTATTTACTACTGTGCCGATTTCCTCAACGTTAGTTGTAAAGACTTGTCGCAAACCAAGCCAGTTCACTGATAACTACATGCTGCATACATCGTGAAAGAAAGCCTCCGGCCAGTTTTAGCTTTTACTTGCATTATATTTCCTTGATACAGAAATTAACATAACATCCTATGGGAGGCTCATTTCCGGATTCAAGATTGACTAACATGGAATCTTGTCATTTTTTTACTTGACTTGCATCCTCTTTCTCTGACCTTCTTTCAAAACTATTGTTACTGCTTTATCATTGTCATCATCAGGGAGTTGCTATGTCAAAGCATTGCTGCTTTGGTTAATTGAAATATGCCTTAACAACAGACTCAGTCCGGACACTACTTTCCACTGTTATGCCTCACATCTCAACATAGTTCCATCGTGATAGCAGCATGATTGAATAACCTTTTGGCATTAGCTCTCTAATTGACAGTTTAGGACATTTTTTTGGTTGAATAATGTGGCCTGGGCCTACTCTTTTCCTTTCGAGCTTGATCTCGTACTTTGTTACTTTTTTTATGTCATTTGACCTTGTGAAATCGTGTCTTCTTATGTAACTATAGTCAGTAATTGGTGCTGCTGTAGGTGTATTTCTGCGCGCTTTAGCTGATCCCCCTCCTAATATGCATCTGAAACACTGTTGTAGACTTCTCCAACCAGTGAGGTGCTAGTAGATTACTCAATGTTTGCTCCTACATATACTTCCAACCTTTTGCTGAATCTGAGTATGACTTTTTTGCTTCCGCTTATTGCAAAAATGTTATAGCTCCAACAGAGCCTTGATATGAAGCTAGCCGAATTTCTTTTTAGGGGAACGATAGATCATTAATCCACTCCAAAATGAGCTAGTCAACTCCAAATTTACAGTGTCTATGAGGGAGACGAGTGAAGTTGATTGGTTAACTATTGGTGCTAATTCCTCATTTTCATTAGATTCACTTTCTTAATTTCACACAACTGCTGTCATCCAAAATGATTATATGCATCGTTTATATTCATTCAAGTGGTTTGAAGTTCTCAAGGCTTTTCTATTCTCTCAAGACCTGCTGAATTATGTTGAATACGAGATACTAGTAGTTGACAAATTAACAGCTTTCAAATCCAAAGAGTTTAGGCCTCTATTTCATTGTTTGTATGTCCATTTATTCATGCTGCATAAACAGGCTTATAATGTGTATGCCGAAAGGAATGTTCTCTTTTCAAGTCTCAGTTTTTAGCTTTCCTCCAAGACCTGACCGAATTTGCAACATAGAAGCCAAGGCCAAGAGCGATTAGAGTGTAGAGAACCAAGTTTATCATTTTCCTTGGCATCTTCAGCTTTGCCGCAGTCCCACCGACAGCGTTCGTATCACTGCCGAGTGCAGTCTTCCTACCATCATCCACTTCCCTGGTCAATCCATCCTCCTTCGTGGCCTCGTTGACAGATTCACTCACCTGTTTCTTCCCATTTTTCGCTGCACTACCTGCACTTCTTTCCTCCTTTGCAGCCTTTCCAGAGACAACCTCAGCATCAGTTTTCTCCTTCTCTGAAGACTTCTCAGAAGCAGTTCCCAATTCTGCTGATTTACGTCTCTCTCCATCTGTACTTTTTGGGTCTTTTTCCTTCTCTAGCGTCTTCTCGGGAACCTTTTTTGCAGTTGGGGATTCAGTAGCATCCCCATTGGACCGTGTAGCAGGAGTAGGCGCTGGTGCAGGTTTTTGAGAGGCTTCTTCTGTAACTTTCTTCCGAGGTTCTGGCTCATAGAGGGGCTTCAGAGGCTTTGGAGCTTCTGTGACTGGCTTTTCTCTATCTTGGTTTTCTGCTGGAGTGATCAGCTTTGGCTGTCTAATGAAGAGTATGCCGAGCTCATACTTTGCGCTCATACTGTTCACGTCACAGTTTGCCGAGACAGGAAGCTCCTTCCGAAAGCGGCTCCATGTATTATCTCTGAGCTGGCGTTCTCCACTGATAATCAGATTTCGTGAAGTAGTTAATTGTACCCTCAGTTGCTCCTTCTTAAAACCTGTCAAACTCCAATAGAACGTACGGATACAGATTTAGCTAACAAACACGGATATACGGTGAGATTAAAGAGCGTACGTAGGCGTCATGAGCAGTTGGTAGTCCGATCGATTTCATGAGGACTGTGGTCTCCAAAATTTCTCTGCTAGCTACTAGCATACTAAAAGCTTACAAACTAAATAGAGGATATTAGCCTATAGTCTATAATATATAAATATCAGTGTAGCGAAATTGAGGTCCCCCCCGCCCCCTCCCTTCTGAATAAATAGAGAGATCACAAGAAATGCTAATTTTGTATAAACTCAGGCATAACTGCGACCGTGACCCTATAAATTAAGGTCATTGGTTAATAGAGAGGCCTTGCGTTTCTGTCAGGAGTACTCCGCTATCCCTTTAACATAGACCTTGTTTCTATATCTTTAATTCTTAAAGGACAAATGCATAACCCTTCATGCAGAAATCGACTCTAGAGATATTTTGCATTCTCTATTCTCCATAGTACTTCGTATTTAACACTATTGGAGTTCATGCATGATACATATTTAGAAATAAGTCTCTTCGTTAAGCGCATGGCAAAGGCAACTACGACTCGATCCTCTAAACGGACTGATGGAATAGCGTTACAAAGGGAACAAGGACCTTACCTGGTAGATGAAGAAGCAGAGTGTCGCAAGCTTCCTCGGCTACCCATTCTGTTAACGGATCTAACTCTTGGTACACGCGATTTGGTGCAGCTCTTAGCCTTGCTTCCATCTTGGTCTTCCTTTCTTTGTTGGGGTGGTACCTTTACTGTGTGCTATGAATGGAAAACGAAGGCCAAGGTTGCTTAATTTATATACATATGGATGCATTTTGGATTTGGAAGTTGCAGGCTTCAATGACTAGAGTGCTTTCTTTGGGGGAAGATATACCTTTATTTCCGTGCTTTCTTTGTGTTTGGAGCCTTCTGAAGTTTGAGGTGGTCACTTCATCCATGGATAAAGTGCAAGTTCTTTGTTTCGCTTCCACTCTTTCAATCTTGATTTTGCTTTCCTCGCAGATCATGCTCTTTGGCATATGTGTTCTACATGAATAAGTCTTGTACATCTCCAAACAAGGTTATCACAACTCATGCTAGATTCTTCTTTTTATTATTCCTCTGTTTCTTGGATTATTATTTGTATAATCAAATTTTGGCTGCAAACCCGGATTTTATAGCAAATTTTCGCCAGTCCCGTATATAGTGACAATTACTAGTCACTTAATGTTTCTAGTGACTTTTATATTAATACTTTCAGGGACAATTCTTCACAACTTTTTTTAAACGTCACAAAATAAAGCTACTAGAAATATTTAACGACCATTAATTATTGTTATATGAGGGGTAGATGGAAGATTTCTTCAATCCCGGTAGCAGTCAAATTCTTTTTTTTTTTTTGGTATTGATGTAATACGTTAATAGGATGTATATGCCATATGTGGTATGAAATTGGTCCAGTAACTACGATGAACTAGTTCCTGAATCCGTACATTGCACGAGTAAGTGTTGTAATTTAAATGAAGTAACACTCAACTTTAATTCTTGAATGAAAGGATAATCAGCTAGATCTTACTTTGAATTGTACATTTAACAACTTAAAATTTTAGTGCTTTATGTCCCATAATTCTTATAAATTTTTAACGCTTGAACCACGAGGACAACATTATATGAGCCACCACCACCCTTGACAAAAGTTTCAATTTCAAGATAAATCCTTTGAACTGCGATCAGCTGCAAAATAAAATTCAAACACCATTCAAGATGATTTTATATTCATTCATGTTTCGTTAGGTCAAAAATTAAATTCAAACACCGTTCAAGATGATTTTATTTTCTTTCAGAAAAACCCTGGAATTAATAAAAATGGGCAATCCTGAGCCAAATCCGAACAAACAAAGGTTCTTAGAACAAAAGGGCTTATCAATATCCACACACACACACACACACGCGTACAAACGAGATTAAATAGTTACTCTTTTTTTCTTAAACTAAAATATCTTTTTTAATTGAAGTCCTTATAAAAGGTTAGGGATGGCTAGGGGTTTTTGTCTTAAAACTTTCTTTTCCATAAATTAGTCTTTTTTATTAGAGTGTCATTAAAAAATAAGGGTATATTTAACTTCTCAAAGGATATCAAACATCTTTTCTTAAAATATCATTTATTAAGGGTTAAGGGTTATCTTGACATTTACTAAAAGAACGAAAAAAAAATTATGAAAATCCTATAACATCAATCTTGAACTCCTGCATGCTTTCTGACTAAAAAATCGTATCAAAATTTACACTCATTCACATTAAAACTAAACTATCCTATAACTATTACATCTTACATCAAAAATCGAAAAAAAGAAGTACATTAACTTGCAGATAACAGAGTTTTCTATAAATTTTTAGGCAAAATGTAATATTTTACCTTAAACTAAATTAAATATTTTGTCAAAAATTCAATCCTTTTTAATTTTGTTTCTGTGACAACGCTATAGATTTGAATTATTGTGCATGTATATACACTTCAATACAGACATATTGGTATATTAAATCTCTTCTTCTTTTTTTTTTTCTGGTGGGGGGTGGGATTTAAAGATAGAAATATATAACATGATTTTGAACGTAATACATGAAGAGTTCAGTTAACATAAGTAGGAAAACCGTAGACAGAAGTAAACCAAATGACATTCTCATCACTATTACAAGCTAGATATCGAAAATACCACAGAGGAAGCACCAGCAATATCATACAACAGAGCATTCTACGCACAATCTCTACATGCTTGCTAACATCCATCTCTATTAAATGCAAAAGAAGCCAGGCAGAAGCGAGATTCAAAAGACCTGTGGCAGCTGGAGTATACTTAACTTTCGAAGACCGACCTGTCATCTGTGACATATATTCAGAGTGAAGCACTACGAAGATAATATGTAGATATGACAAACTATGCAAC
>JAVXUP010004258.1:0-36715 GCA_033070095.1 Escallonia herrerae | reverse complement strand
TAGATATCAATAAAACCAACGATGTCTGGAAAGGAAAAATTAACCAAAGCATGCTATAAGCATATGAGATAATGCTCAAGCATGTAACTAGCACAAAAATAACCTAGTCACATAGGTGAAGATATGCCAAGTTCTCTTCTAAGAGCGGTAAACCTCTTTGCATCTAATGGTTTAGTGAAGATGTCCGCTAGTTGGTGATTTGTGTCCACGAAATCTAGAACAATATCACCCTTTTGCACATGATCACGGATAAAATGGTGTTTGATTTCTATGTGCTTAGTGCGTGAATGTTGGATGGGATTTTTGCTCAAATCAATGGCACTAGTGTTGTCGCATAGGATAGGTATGTGATCATACTTGAGTCCAAAATCCAAAAGGGTTTGTTTCATCCAAAGAATTTGTGCACAACAAGCACCAACCGCCATATATTCGGCTTCGGTGGTAGAGAGTGCAACCGAGTTTTGCTTTTTGGAACTCCAGGAAACAAGAGAATGTCCTAGGAATTGGCAACCACCACTAGTACTTTTTCGCTCGGTTTTACAACCGGCAAAATCGGCGTCGGAGTAACCAACTAGGTCAAAAAATGATGTGTTTCTAGGAAACCATAACCCTAAATCGTGAGTGCCCTTAAGATATCTAAGGATTCTCTTTACGGCAACTAAATGAGATTCCTTAGGACAAGCTTGAAATCTAGCACATAAACAAACACTAAACATTATGTCGGGTCTACTTGCGGTAAGGTAGAGAAGTGATCCGATCATACCTCGATAGCGTTTAATATCAACATCCTTACCCTTTTCATCTTTATCAAGCTTTAATGAAGAGCTCATTGGAGTGTCAAAAGCATTTGATGCTTCCATGTCGAATCTCTTGAGTAGCTCTTTGGTGTATTTGGCTTGGTTGATAAAGATTCCATCCTCGCTTTGTTTGATTTGCAATCCAAGGAAGAAGGTGAGTTCTCCCATCATGCTCATTTCAAACTCCTTACTCATACAAGAAGCAAACTCTTCGCACAAGGATCCATTAGTAGCACCAAATATAATGTCATCAACATAAATTTGCACCAACAATAAGTCCTTGCCCTTAGATTTGATAAACAAAGTGGTGTCAAGTTTTCCTCTTGAAAAACCATTTTCTAAAAGAAAACTACTTAGCCTTTCATACCAAGCTCTAGGAGCTTGTTTTAAACCATAAAGAGCTTTGCTAAGCTTGAAAACATGGTTTGGAAATTTTTCATGCTCAAAGCCGGGAGGTTGAGCCACATAAACCTCCTCCGAAATAAAACCATTTAGAAAAGCACTCTTGACATCCATTTGAAAGAGTTTAAAATCTCTATAGCAAGCAAAAGCTAAAAGCATTCTAATAGATTCAAGTCTAGCTACCGGTGCATAAGTTTCATCAAAATCAATTCCTTCCTCTTGGTTATAACCTTGGGCCACTAATCTAGCCTTGTTTCTAACCACGATTCCGGATTCATCAAGTTTGTTTCTAAATACCCATTTTGTGCCTATAATCCTATAGTTTTGAGGTTTAGGCACAAGGGTCCAAACTTGATTTCTTTCAAATTGAACTAGCTCTTCTTGCATAGCAAGCATCCAAGATTCATGATGTAGAGCTTCGGAGAAGTTCTTCGGTTCAATTTGGGAAAGAAATGCTAAATTAACATGTTGTTGAAGAGAGTGTCGAGTTCTTACCCCACTCGAAGGATTACCTAAGATTTGATCGCTTGGATGATCCTTTTTGTAAGTCCAATCTTTTGGTAATTCTTGAGAGTAGTCCGAGTTTGAAACATCATTTCTTGCTTCCTTGTCTTCCTCTTGAGAGCTTGATTGTTGTTCTTCTTGAATAATTTCTTTGTGGTTGTCTTGTATTGTTTCACTTATATCCAAAGTTCTCATGTCAATATCCACATCATCTACATTAACAATGTTAGTCCTCCGAAGAAAAGGATTAGTCTCATCAAAAGTAACATTAATGGATTCTTCAACAACCAAAGTACTTTTGTTATAGACTCTATATGCCATACTATTATTAGAGTAGCCAAGAAAAATACCCTCAAATGTTTTGGAATCAAATTTACTAAGGTGATCCTTAGTATTTAAAATAAAGCATTTGCAACCAAAGACTCTAAAAAAGCTCACCTTAGGTTTCTTATCATTAAAAAGCTCATAAGGGGTTTTTAACAAAAATTTTCGCAAGATAACTCTATTGAGAACAAAACAAGCACAATTGACCGCCTCCGCCCAAAAGTACTTAGGTAAACCATATTCGTTAAGCATTGTTCTTGCCGCTTCTTGCAAAGACCTATTCTTTCTTTCGGCAACACCATTTTGTTGAGGAGTTCTAGGAGCCGAAAAATTATGTGATATCCCAAAGTCATCACACAAGGCTCCTATTTTTGAATTTTCAAATTCTCTACCATGATCACTTCGAATGTTGGATATCAAATATCCTTTTTGATTTTGAATACGTTTTGCAAATGAAGTGAACACATTTAGAGATTCATCTTTGGTGGCCAAAAAGAAAGTCCAAGTATAGCGAGAATAGTCATCAACAATAACAAAACAATATGATTTACCACCAAGACTAGTAGTAGGGATTGGTCCAAATAAATCCATATGAAGTAATTGCAAGGGTCTAGAAGTAGATACCATTTTCTTCGGTTTGTGAGAAACTTTCTTTTGCTTACCCATTTGACAAGCATCACATACTTTGTCTTTCTCAAACTTGATCTTCGGGAGTCCCCTCACAAGTTCTTTGCTTGAAATATCCTTCAAATGCTCCATATGCATGTGTCCAAGTCTTCGATGCCAAAGCCAAGATGTCTCACTAATAGCACTAAGACACTTGACATCTTGGTTAGCTAGATCATTCAATTTAATAGAGTAAACATTGTCATCTCTATTTCCTACCAAAATAGTTTCATTATTCTTCAAGGATTGTATAGTGCAATGAGAAGCCTCAAAGATTACTCTAAAACCTTTATCACTAAATTGACTAATACTTAGCAAATTATGCTTCAAACCTTCAACATATAACACATTCTCAATTGAATGTGGTTCCTTACCTATAGTTCCTTTACCTTTGATTTTTCCTTGTGCATTGTCACCAAAGGTCACTTTTCCTCCTTCTATAAGATCAATTGAGGTGAAAAGAGATATGTTGCCGGTCATATGTCTTGAGCATCCACTATCAAGAATCCACTTCTTGCTACTAGATCTTGCTTTGAGACATACCTATAAGCACAAATCAAGTAGTGACTTTTGGTACCCATATTTTCTTGGGTCCTTGGGTGTTAGTCTTACATTTGTAATCTTGACCTTTCACAACCCACATCTTCTTTCTACCTCTAACATAAACAATTCTACAAGGACAATAATTAGTCGTATGCCCTTTCTTGTTGCACCAACCACAATGTGTAAATGGTGTACAATAGTTCTTTGGTTGTTTTGAATGAGTATTCAACCTAACTTGTTGTTGAAAGATTTTAGGAGGTAAGGCCAAGGGATCTAATCCAAGACCACCTTTGTTTAGGCCAAATCTTTGGCGTCCAAGCATGACATCCAAATTGTTTTGACCATCAACAAATTTTTGAAGACATTTTTTCAAATCACAAATCTCAAGTTTTAAATCTTCATTTTGCTTTTCTAAAACCAAAGTCTTGCAAGAGATTTGTTTTGAGCTAGGAGTGTTAGCAATCAATTCAACCAAGTCATTATTCACATGTTTTACATATAAATGGTTGGAAATGCAATCATTCTTGGCATGCAACTCAATATTTTCCACTCTCAACTTCTCAATTTGCTTATTAGCCTCAAGGAGTTTTTTTGATAAAATAATATTTTTCTTAAAAATTTTCTTGGATTCCTCATATAGGCTATCATAAGCATCTTCGAAGCTTTCACTATCACTATCACTACCGGAAGAAGAGCTTACCTCATCATTTGCCATGAAGCACACATTTGCTTGTTCGTTCTTCTCAACATCTTCATCACTTGAATCGAAGTCACTCCAAGTTGGAGTATGTTCGGCATTCATTGCTTTTTCCTTCTCTTTGTTCTCCTTCTTGGAGAGTTGTCTCCTTTTAACTCTTTCCCATACATCTCTTCTTTCCTTCTTTTCTCTTTTGTATATGGGACAATCCATCTTCATGTGTCCCGGCTTGTGGCATTTGTAGCAAAGCTTCTCTTCGTTGCTAGCATTTTGTTGCCTTCTCCCACCATTCCTTCTAAATCTCATGAACTTTTTGAAGTTCTTTGCAATCATTGCAACATCCTCTTCATCAAATTCTTCTTCATCATCGCTTGACTCAAGGTTTGAAGATGAAGCTTTAAGGGCAATTGATGTAGGCTTCTTCTTGATGTCTTCTTGATCAAAGGTCTTGATTTGCATTTCGTACGTCATAAGTGAACACATCAATTCATCAAGAGGAAAGATATTGAGATTCTTCGATTCTTGAATGGCGGTGATCTTTGCATCCCAAGCTCTTGGTAAGGACCTAATCACTTTTCTTACAAGATCACCATTGGTGAATTCCTTGCCCAATTGCTTCAAAGGGTTTACAATGTTAGTGAAACGAGTATTCATATCCGTAACGGATTCATTTGGAAGCATATGGAATAACTCATAATCTCTAAACAATAAGTTCATCTTGGAATCTCTAAGGAGAGAAGTTCCTTCATGAGTTACTTGAAGAGTATCCCAAATACTCTTAGCGGAATTACACATAATGACTCTATTGAGTTCATTAGTGTCTAAAGCACAAACAAGACAATTTTTCGCTCTAGCATTCATACAAATCATCTTTTTATCATGATCACTATACTCCGATTTGGATTTTGGCTCTTCAACCTTGTCAACCACCTTTATCGGAATGTATGGGCCATTCTCAACAATATCCCACATCTCGTAGTCTTGAGACTCTAAGTAGATTTTCATCTTAACTTTCCACACACTATAATTGGTCCCATTAAACAATGGAGGCCTAGTGGTAGAACTACCCTCCATACCCCCAACGTAAGCCATGATCGATTAACTCTCTTGGCGTTACCCAATATAACAAGAGCCGAGGCTCTGATACCACTTGAAACCAATAAAACAACCCTAGAGGGGGGGTGAATAGGGTTTTAAGACTACTTTAAAAATTAACAAACAACAAACCTCAATCTCAATAACTCAAATAAGCAAACAACCAATCTCAACACAAATGTAAGACGATAATGTAAAGAGAGAAGGGTTTAGAGATACTTGACAAGGAGAATTAAATGGTTCGGCTTGATATACCCACAAGCCTACGTCCACCCCTTCAAGGAAGTCCCTTGAAAGGCCCTAGAATCCACTAGTATGATCTTCCTTACGGGTCAAGATCGAACCTCTTACAATCCCTTGATGCTATGCCCACATCAAGAACAAGCTTTGACAAACCCAAAGCTCCAAAGCTTGACAACCCCAAGCTTTGATACAAGAACCTTTCAATGAAGAAATGTGTACAAGATTTCACTCTCAAGAAGTAGATGAGTACAAGTTTAAGCACTAGAACAAGAGAGATGAGTGTATGATGACTTATGAAAGTGTATATCTCTCAAATGTAAGCTCACAATAAATGCTCTCTTGAAAAGGATGAGAAATCAATGAAACAAGAGAGATTTGAACAATTGCTTTGATCTTTGAGAATATGAAGGATAAGAGAGCTTTGAATGCAATTGATGAATCAAAACTATGCCCAAGATGAGTATTTATAGAGGTGGGAAAGAATATGACCGTTTGGAGTTAGGTGGTGCATTAAATGCGCCAAACGGCTATTGCAGTCGACTGCAATGTCCCATTGCAGTCGACTGTATTCCCAAAGTAGCCGTTGGAAATTCAAATTTCCAACTTGCAGTCGACTGTAATCCCAATGCAGTCGACTGTAATAGGCTACTGGAAGTATTGCAGTCGACTGCATTCCAATGCAGTCGACTGTAATACCTCACTGCCCAAGTTGCAGTCGACTGCAATCCAATGCAGTCGACTGCATTCCAGAAAATGCAGTTTCTTAGTTTTTAAAGAATGAAAAACTTTTATGCATGCAAGGGAAACCTATGGGCAAATTCTAGGTATACAGTCATCGTAACGATCATCTCTCTACGTCTAGTTTACAAAGAAGGAAATAAAGCATAGTAAAGTTCAATCGACGAAATCCTTCTTTGATGCGTTCCGTTGAGAGTCTTTAAATGATTTGCTCGTCTAATTTTCCATTTGCATGAGTGTGAGATTGTTCCTATTGCTTCATCAACTCAATGCATGTTAGACAGCATAATCATCAATGTTAGTTATCATCAAAATCAAATATAATCCTAGGTTAAATAACCGTAGGGTTAACAATATTTTTTTTGTAAAATCTCCGATGCTTCTTCGGCTGTGGTGGCTATAATGATCTTTGAAAACATTGCATCAAACAATACTTGTTGAATGAGTAATAGAGCTTTGGTATTTTTAGTTCTATTCTCATTGAACATGTCCCTCTCACTGCTGGTTAAAGCCGCCTCATCTTTAGACTATGCTCCTAAGATTTTTGGAAATGAACATCGTCTTCATTTTTTTTCCCCAAAAATCATAGTTTTCCCTTGCAAAAACTAGAACATAAGACTGTAAAAAATTTGAGGCTGCATCCATCTTCTTGATACTTAAACGCCTGGCTAAATGGTAACCAGACTCTGATACCAAAATATGTTAGGATAACTGGGATGATTGTGTAGAGATGCTACAGCAGTGCTAAAAAAATACAAGTATTTGACTAGAGAAATTAGGAACTTCTTATTGCTTGATGGCTTCATATCCTTGACAACATGCATAGCCACCTATGGTGAGTTCATCATCATATCTTAGAGAACATGGATAGTCAAAGAAGTATGTAGAATCCTAGGATACATGAATATCCTTAAGTACATGCACACATCCAATGCATGAACATACTACGATATATGACCATCCTAAAAATGTCATCGTTACGTGTACAAATTTTTTTAGCATGGACCAAGCTAAACCTTAGGTGGCTTCGTTGTCACAAAATAGGAGCCCTAATTACTTGGTAGAACTTTTTGTGCATAAAGAAAAGCTCAATTTCTTAATATATATCCACTATCAAACTCACTGTTGCTCAGTCAATAGATAACCGAGCAATGGAGCAACCACTGCTACACTTAAACAGTTCCCCAGTAATGCATAACTGCAGGAAAAAAAATCTTCAAACATAATACGTTTGGGGTAAAATGTTATTGCATTTTAACTGTCAAAGCTTGCTTATTCGATGTTCTCTTCATTTCTTGGCTATTAAGAAGCTCTATTCAGCTCAAACAAAATGGCCTAGGCTATTTTATAAAATTTTATAATTCTTACATTGGATTTAAGAAAATAGTGAATCAATCTTAGGCATTATCTAAGGCATAGCAATAAGTTTGTTATTCCATCTGGGTTTTCAGGGAACAGTGAATTTATTGGTGACACTTAGATAAGTTTCTTAAGGCGGACCTCCAAACAACCGGGGTTTGGATGAAATCGTTCACAATCTTGTTATCATTTCGTTAAATCATTTATGTTATTTTTGTCACTTCAATATACAAAGGAAAGCCCACCTTAGACTACTGTTCGAAGGGTAGCACAATGGGCTCGCTAACCTTTACATAAATAGCCCGAGAAAATAAAGCTGGGGTGTTACAGTTTCCACCGCTTGCCACCGTCCAGCACTGCCTCACACCCCTTCCCCCTAGCAAACCCATCCCACCATCATTGCCTCCACACCCATCACCCCCTCCCATTCCTAACCATCACCACTAACACCACCACCCTCACGAACCCCATTCATAGCCTCTTCACCATCAAACCCAGCATGGCCACCATCCCCAATAAACCACCACCATTTCAACCACCAATCGCCACCGCTACCTGTTAATAAATTGGGTCAGTGGACCCATTTTTTGCCAACGAACAGATAATACGTATTTGTTAGTCTGGATAATTATAGTTATTTAGAGAATATTTATCTCCTAAGTGTTTGAGAAAAATACAATATTTATCTCATAAGTATTTGAGATAAATACATCTTTATCTCCTAAGTGTTTGAGGTAAAGCATGTCTCTAAATATTATCTCTATATAAATGATAGGGATATCCCAAGAAATTATAAGTCATAGACAATAAGTCACAAGACAATCTCTCTCTCTATAGAACTCTCTCTAAAGCATCACCAAGCTCTAGAATTTGGTTCGTGGACGAAGAACTCGACTCTAGTAGCCATTTTTGAACCTGAGAAAAAACTCAAGCGTGTTGGAGGTTCGTAACAACAAGGATCCATCGTCAGAATTTTTGAAAACTTCATACGGTATGTTTTCGAACCCACTACGTGTTACGTGGTAGCACATTAATTGTATTCATCATTGGTATCAGAGCATGATTACTTGTTGATTCGCCTTTAACATGCTAGAATAAATTATGTGCATGTTACGATTTTTTTCGGATATATGATGAGACCCATCAAGAAAAATTCAAAACTTTTGAGCATGTTATTCTGAAAAATAATTATATGATTTTGTTCTCCTATGGTTGAGGATGAACTCCGTAAAATTTTGTGATTTTTGGATGCATGGTTTGTGAGAAATCACGATTTTATTTTTCAAGAAAACTGTGTTTTTTTTTCAATTTTGGGGCTCAAATTCAGAGTATGATATTCAGTTTTATCATGATCGGTTATTACATAATTAATCTATATCGCATAATCTTTCCAACGGGCTTAAAAACGAGAGAGATATGACTTTCGAAAGTTGGCCTCGAGGCATAACGGCGACTAAAAGAATTAGGGTTTTCTAATGAAGAAGACAAGCACGCGTGCCACGCGCCAAGGACGTGCATCACGCGGCAAGGCAGCCAACCACATGCCGCGCCGCCAGCGCGGCAGCCCCAGAGCCTCCACGTGCTTCCACGCGCCAGTCGAAGCTGAAGACACGTGTGTGCCACTCGCCACGCGCGCCTTACGCCAACTGCATCCACGCACTCCCACGCACTCGCATTTACACACCCGCCTGCTCCTAGAAAGCCTAGACATACCCCACGTGCACGGCGGCACGTGAAGGCTTTTTTCGACCTTTTTTGACCCACCGCCGGCGAGTGGAGCTTCGCCTTGGCCTGCTGATTTTTTCTGTGGTGTTAAATTTTCCTTTATATCCTTTGTATGTGTTCTGCTTAATTTTTAAACGACTTTTTCTATAAAAATTAGCTTTAAAATTTTGTTTTTAAACACAGAATTTTTTCTTTAAATTCAGAGGGTATATTAGGATTAAATTTACTGTTTGTCATCTTTCTAGAATTTATCTCTTGTTTTTGGCCTATTTGTGAGTATTTTTGTGCTACTTTTGTGGTCCTAAAAATATGAATAATGCGTAAATATTAATTTTTACACTTCGTGAGCAAAAATAAATATTTTGAAGAGTTATATGACATAGATGAATTATGCTTTATTTAATTTGCCTTGATTGGTGTTATGGTTTAAATATGCTTTTGTTAAAGTGTATTAGTTGGGCTTTGGTAAGCTCACACTTTTTAAACCTAATTTCAAGGCCTTTATGTCCATTTTCCTTGGAAGGAGAATGTGGCATATTCATCCATTTAATTACCCTTTAACTTGTTATTTGAGCATGCTAGTTTTAGGTTAAATGGATGGAATTAGATTGGCATTCTAAATAAACTTATGTTTATGTGTTTACTCTTGTTTTAAGAAAATTCTTTTGAGAATAATGTGTTATGCGGCATCTCCATTTTTTTTATTGGAGTAGTTTGTAGTAGGATTCTCAAAGATGTTGTATTCTATTATTTTCCTGTATATTTTCAAAAAGCCTTGTGCGTTAATGTAATTTCGCACGCACATTATTCAAGCAAGAATTTTCTTAGCATAAGTTATTAGAATGCCAATAGGGCTCAATGGAGTCCTTGAACACTTTATTGCATGGTGCAACTTTATATTGTTCTAAATTATCGTGTGGATGATTTATTACATTGTGGCTTATATGATGATGAAATTTATTGCAAAAAATTACTTGAAAATATTTTCCCAACTCACATACATGGGAGATGATTACGAGCTTAGCAAATTTTTGATTTCATGATGTGAGGAAAGATTATGTTTTTCATTTGAATTTTTTGAAATAAATAAAATGATGTATAATTAATGTCATTTTCTTTGCGCAAACTAATGTAGTGAATAGAATGGCTACCAGAATGTCATAGCTGATCTCGTTAAGGGTGAGAAACTTAACGAAGATAATTATGACGTTTGGCACAAAAAGATGAAATTCATGCTAAACGAACAAGAGCTCGAGGAGCACTTGACCAAAGAGATGGTCGCGCCCACTGAGGGGCAACCCCTAAGAGACCACACTGCCTACCAGAAATGGAATCAGAAAGATCGTAGTGCGCGCTACACCTTGTTGAGCAGCTTGCAAAATGATCTAATCGGGCAGTATGATGAACTTCCAACTTGCAAAGCTTTATGGGATCAACTCAAGTTCTTTTTTGGTGGAACCTCAACTACGCGGCTTCGTAGCCTTGTGATTAAGTTTGAGGAGTACACAAAAGACCCTAAGCATACCATGAGTGAACATCTAAGGATGATGTCCAATATGATTGGTAAGCTGAGGGATGCTGGCCATGCGCTCACAGATGAGCAGCAAGTCAGAGCTGTCATAAGGTCCCTTCCTGCCTCATGGGCCAATATGAAAAAGATATTGACCCATAGTGAAAACATCAAGAACTTTTCTGATGTTTCACAGCATGTCATCCTTGAGGCTAAGACTCGAGACGCTGACAAGACCCTTGCTTATGTCCCCCAAGGGGGATCGCGCAATGCAAATGGCAAGCGCGAAAGACAAAGGAAGAAGGGTGAGGCTAGCACTTCTGCGCCAAAGGAAGGGAAAATAAAGAAACGCAAGAGAGGAAAACATGGTAGGAAAACGGATTTGTCTAAAGTCAAATGCTTCAACTGTCAACAGCAAGGACACTTCGCTCGTGATTGCACTGAGCCGAAGAAGGTACCTTCTGAATCTGTCTCTCAGTTATATGTTTCCTCACATGTGATGGTTGCTCATTCCCAACCTGTGTGGTTTGTGGATATTTGTGTAACAAAACATGTAGCACGTGATCGAGAGGGGTTCGTAGATTATCACCGGATTCCAGTGGGAAGCAAACATATCTTTATGGGAAACAATAGCTCCGAGGAGGTGCTAGGGGTTGGTTCTTACCAGCTCAAGTTACGCACTGGTCGCACATTGCTTCTTGAGGATGTGCGATATGCACCAACTGTTTGGCTTAATCTACTTTCAGTTATTGCTTTATTAGACAGTGGTTTTTTCCTTTATTTTTAGGGGAAATAAGTTGGACATCTTTTTGGATGATGTTTTCGCATGGATAGTCTTTTTCAATTGGATTTACTTGATTCTCAGTCCTCTTATTCTTATGTGGTGAATGATAATATTGTGAATGATTCTACCACCTGCATGCAAGACTAGGCCACATAGGCCAAGATAGAATGACTCGTTTCGCTAGAGAAGGCCTTTTTTGGCCCACTCGCAAGAGTCAATCTACAAACATTTGAGGCTTGTTTGGCAAGTAAAGCATGTAGGAAGCCTTTTGGAAAGGCTGTGAGAGCAACTCAGCCACTTGAGCTAGTTCACTCTGACATATGTGGACCTATGAATATAAAGGCACGCCATAGCGCCTCTTATTTCCTTACACTGATAGACGATTATACGCGATATGGTTATGTGTATCTGATATCTCACCACTATGAAGCTTTGGATTGTTTCAAACACTTCGTAGCAGAGGTTGAGAAAAAAAAAAGAAGAGTTTAAAAACTCTCCGCCCTGACGGGGACACGAATATTTGTCCAATCACTTTAAGAAGTTTTGTGAGGAAAAAGAGATACACAAGCAACTTACTATTCATAATACTCCACAACAAAATGGTGTTGTGGAAAGAAGGAATAGGACATTGTTAGATATGGTTAGGTCTATGATGGCACAAGCAAACCTCCCAATATCCTTTTGGGGGATGCTCTTTTGACTGCAGCCTATATACTTAATTGAGTGCCTTCACAATCAGTCAATCCACCCCATATGAGCTTTGGAATGGCCAGAGGCCAATTTTGGATAACTTGCGCCCATGGGACTCAGCAGGTTATGTTCACAGTACTTCTCATAAGTATGGAAAACTAGGGCCTAAAGCTAAGAAGAGTATCTTTTTAAGATATTCTGAAAACTCTAAAGGCTATGTGATGTATGGTGAACATCCAAATGGTAGAAAGACTGAAATAGAGTCTCGTGATGTCGATTTCATAGAGAGTGATTTTTCTAGCATTGGAGACGCAGCTAAGAGTGAGAGGAGGTTGAAGCCACTTTACCATCTCCAAGCGAAGGTGGGAAATTAGTTCCTCATCCAGTTGTCACTAAAGATAGTATAAGTGACCCTCAACCTAGTGAGAGTATCCCAGACAGTGGGAGCACACCACCAAGACCATCAGGTCAACAAGATTCTCAACTGTGTAGAGGTGTACAAAGAAGAGTTCAACGTCGTCATTTTGAGATTGACGGAGAAATTCTTATGTGCACTCCAACTGATGAAGATGAGCCTACTTCTATTGAAGAAGCCTTATCTTCACCTGCTAGTAATGAGTGGATGGCTGCAATGAAGGATGAGTTGAGCTCAATGAAAAAGAATCAGGTCTGGGAGTTGGTTGACCTTCCGCCAGGGTGCAAGACTGTTGGAAACAAGTGGGTTTAAAAAGTCAAGCGCAAGGCGGATGGGTCAATTGACAAGTATAAGGCACGTCTTGTGGCAAAAGGCTATACCCAATAGCGGGGTGTGGACTATGAAGACACATTCTCCCCAATGGTGAGATTTGCTTCAATTCGTCTGATCCTAGCTATTGTCGCCCAGCAGGATTTAGAAATTTTCATATGGATGTTAAGACTGCGTTTCTCAATTTCTCAATAAAGAACTAGACGAAGAGATTTATATGGCTCAACTTGAGGGTTTTGAAGTCAGGGACATGAGCACAAAGTTTGCCGGCTCAAACGTTCTATATATGGTCTCAAACAATCGTCTAGGCAGTGGTACTTTAGGTTTCATCATGCCATTACCTCTATAGGTTTTGAAATGATTGAACAAGACCATTGCGTTTACGTAAAACGATCCAAGAAAAATATTCTGATCCTTTCTTTGTATGTGGATGACATTCTTTTAGCTGGGAATGACATGAGTTCCATTGTCGCCACTAAGCAGTGGTTGTCCTCAACTTTTGAGATGAAGGACATGGGAGAAGCTAATTATGTGCTCGGGGTTAAAATCATACGTGATCGTCCAAAGAGACTTCTCGGTTTGTCTCAAGAGACATATATCAAGAAGGTCATTGAACGATTCCGTATGCATAACTCAAAACCCATAGACACTCCAATGGACAAGGCGTGTACTTTAATCACAGACCAATGCCCAAAGAATGATGAGGAAAAGAATCGGATGTCCAAAGTGCCTTACGCGGCTGCAGTTAGGAGTCTGATGTACGCTATGTTGTGTACGCGTCCAGACATCTGCTTGCCGTTGGAATGGTGAGTCGTTATCAGAGTAATCCTGGACCCGCTCATTGGAATGCGGTGAAGAGGATTCTTCGATACCTACGTGGAACCACTGATCTCGTCCTGTGTTATCATGGTGGAGACTTGAGACTGAGAGGATACAGCGATGCTGATTGGGCGTTGATAGAGATGAGCGCAGATCCACTTCGTGTGGAGCTATCTCTTGGTGCAGCAAGAAACAGTCTTGCATCGCCCTATCCACGATGGAGTCGGAGTATGTTGCTTGTTCAGCAGCAGTCCAGAAAGCTGTTTGGTTGAGGTCATTCTTACAGGCTCTAGGGGTTACAGCTCATGCAGATGAGGCTGTCACTGTTCACTGTGACAATACAGCTACCCTAGATTTTGTAAAGGACCCCAAATATCATGGAAAGGCCAAACACATAGGCCTTCGTTATCACTTCATTAGAACTTTAGTTGCGCAAGGAGAGGTGACCATGAAGCATATACCTACTGGCAGAATGGTGGCTGATCCTTTGACCAAGCCTATTGCTAGAGATGTTTTCCTTTCTCACATTAGGAGTATGGGACTACGTAGGTTTTGATATGTTTATGGCATCTTATGTACTTGACATTATTTATTATATTTTCATTCCTTGATTTGAGTTTATTTTGGAATGAATGTGATTACATATACATCCTTATTGAGAGTGTCACCAGGCTTGAATTGACCCACTCACACGGGTAATTCACCTTGGCGCTAAGATAGCGAGCAAGATGAGACATAATTGTCTTAGGCGCCAAGTGGGCGAATAAGATGATACAGCTTATAAAGCAAACATGTCGCCTTAGTTGGAGCTAAGATGAGACCTAATAAGGTAGGTCGATCATAGAGTATCTCCACAACTCTATGTAGCCTGTTTACAGCCGAATGTGAGATTTCAGGCAGGCACTATGAGAGTGACTGGGCTGAAAAACTCAGGTTAGGCGCTTGTACAGCGACTAGACTTAGATTCGTATGGCGTATTTTATTATACATTTATGTGACACGCCCTTGCGGGTTACGCCATAGCATGCAAATCATACTGCATGTGCTAAATGCAGACCGACAGTGGGAGTGATGAATGAATCCCTGCTTCGTCACTGTGTGAGCCACTTGGATCGAATATTTTTGATCCTATATAGTACCCTTTTCACCTTAGACTATGTCATGAAGAGGATACTCAATGTCGCTACTTTAGCATGTACCCTTGGATCATGGATGATGCGGTCTCGCGGGGCATGTCTAGGAAAGCGGTTGGGTCTAATTGGAATGACATGAGGGCTTTGGGAAGAAAGTTCAATATTACATCATGTTGTGTGATTCATAGCCCGGGCGACTTTGTCGATTTTTGTTTCGATATGAGTCATGAATACATAACATATGAGAGGTTTAACACTGCTCATTATGAGGGATTTGAGAGTGTTTAATCTGGTGTAGTTGAACTATCTGGGGTACATACGAGATTTTTTGGAGTGATGTATTGTGTTAGTTTGGTGATAACTTAATACAATACTCCTCAACTGGACATCCTTTCTCGTAGGTCGCACGTTCCATTTCCTGTATGAGGAGATGAGTGGACAAGAGATAAGGAGGGACTGTACGATTTATTTGCCCTGTGTGTGGGCGAGTGGGAGCTGTTAATAAATTGGGTCAATGGACCCATTATCCGCCCACTAACAGATAATGTGTATTTGTTAGTCTGGATAATTACAGTTATTTAGAGAATATTTATCTCCTAAGTAGTTGAGATAAATACAATATTTATCTCATAGGTGTTTGAGATAAATACATCTTTATCTCCTAAGTGTTTAAGGTAAAGTCTGTCTCTAAATATTATCTCTATATAAAGGATAGAGATATCCCAAGAAATAATAAGCCATAGACAATAAGTTACAAGACAATCCCTCTCTCTATAGCACTCTCTCTAGAGCATCACCAAGTTCTAGGATTTGGTTCGTGGATGAAGAACTCGACTCTAGTAGCTGTTTTTGTAACAACAAGGATCTATTGTCCGAATTTTTAAAAATTTCATATGGTATGTTTCCGATCCCACTACGTCTTACGCGATAGTGCATTAATTGTTTTCAACATTACCAAACCCAAAGTCACCAATTCCTCCAAAAATGGCCGCCATTCACAGTGAACTCCTCCTTCTCAATCTTCTATGCCAGCTTCTTCGCTGTCGGCTTCGGCGCACCATCGCCACCTCCACATCTTACTCGCCACCACAAGCCCACATTTAACATGAGAATAGCCCCTCACTACAACTCCAAAAAGGCTTTCAAACCCACCAACGCCTGCCTTAACATCACTACCATAATTTGCACCATAACCGCCCACATGTATCCACCACAACCACCATGAATTCGACCAATGTATTTATCTATTTAAAATTATCACTATAGTTAATTGCAAATTAATTAACTCACCTTTGGCCAAATTTCCTTTCGTAGATTCTTAGCTCTTTAATTTGTTCGAATCTTGGGTTAAGATCAAATTTAGGATTCTTGGTGGCGGTGAAAGGCTTTGCCCGGACTGTAAGTGGGTTAAGATTGAGTTTAGGTATATCTTATTTTTCTTTTACTTAACAAAAGGTTAAGAAGACGGCGACTCCTAATTTTAAACATTTATCGGGTTTAGGATTTTCTCGAGGCAGTTTTATTATACTAAGTTTTTCACCCTATGCGAATATGAACTTAACAAAAGTTAATCAATACTAATTTTTAAAGCAGATCATTCATCTAATAATAAAATAATACATAAATTCATTATAAAACTTAAAAAGAGAAGGCCTAGTCGAACTTGTAGATATTCTGACTCGATTCTATATCGATGAACTTAAATTTGCAGTCATATGCAAAACTTAATAGATGTAATAGCCGGTCCACATTTATAAAAATTAAAAAAGAATATGATAATACATGGAATTAGGAACGACTTTCTAAGGAGTAGTGAAAATTAAGGTATTCATTTTATCGCTTTTAATGTTGGTGATATTTAGGGCCAGGTTTTGATAGGGTTTTCTTTAAAGTTGAACGGAGACTTAACATCATATTTGTACAATTGGGCTAGATCCACTACCACTTTGGTTGATTCAATTCTTTTGTCATCAAAAGATATATTAGTGAAACTTTTAACATCTTCAACATTAAATTATTAAAAATTATGCAGAAATATTGTAATTTCGCCTCTCCCTTTTAAAATAAAACACACCCTTAGTTTTTGTAAGTTTTATAAATTTTGAAATGGTATTTTTAAGAAAAATGTTTAGCCATTTTATCCCTTGAGATCATTTTTATGCAATGGGGTTAGATCCACATCCGTTTTAGTTAAATTCATACGTTTTTGTCAATCAAAGATGCATTAATGAACTTTTATTAGTGTTGCTACTTGAATGTTGATTGGGAACCATAGCCGGGAAACAGACATGCAAAATAAAACACGGAGCGATCGCCGAGGGTGTTCTGGCGGAGGAGGCTCCGATGCTAAAGTCAGAACGTTACTACAAAGGTAGAACTCTGAATAGCAGAAATGCACTGGGCATGCGTGTGTGTGTACTTGTCTATGTACCTGAGACTTTGCTCATGATATAGGCTTTTCCAAGACTCTTCCCTTCTTCAAAACTCTTCTCTGATAGGTCCTTAATGTATTAGAACTATGTTGGGACTCTCCTTTCAGTAGTCGAGTCCTACAAGGCTTCCATCACCTCTTTTAGAGTCTATCCTGATGTAGGTTCCTTAGTCGACTCTAAGTCAACCACGCCACGTATCACCATTTAGTTGAGTGGACATATTTAGCTATATCATAATGCCCCCTGCTTTCGATGGTTCTTCCAAGAGAACAGCCAAAAGCATACGGTGTAAAGAACAACCAAAGACAGTCCAACTACAAATTTCCCATGTCCGTTATGGGTTACTCAGAGGGAATTTTCAGTATGTCATACTTGAACAGTATGCTCGGGAGCTCTGGCCGGGAAGCCTGGTCGGGAGACCTGCTCAAGAGGCCTGGTTGGAAGACCTGCTTTGAGAGTCCTAATCAGGAGGCCTGGTCGGGAGACATGCTCGGGAGACCTGGGGGGAAGACCTGCTCGGGAGGTCTGGTCGGGAGACCATGTGCTTGAGCTTTAGGCAGGTCTTGCTCGGGCAGCCTGTTCGGGCAGTCTACTTAAGTAGTTTGCTTGGGCATGGACCCTTCAACATTAAGCTGTCTTGCTCGGGCAGCATGTGTCGGGCAGTCTGCTCGGGTAGTCTTCTCCGGAACGAGCCCTTTGTGCCTGGGCACTAGGATGGTCCTGCTCGGGCATGGGGCCTTTGCGCTTGGACATTATGATGGCTCTGCTAGGGAAATTTTCTCGGGAATGGGCCCTTTGTGCTTGGGCACAATGACCATTCTGCTCGGGCAGTCTGCTCTTTGTGCTTGGGCACTAGGATGGTCATGCTCGGGCATTCTCCTCAGGCATGGACCATGCGTGCTTGGCCACTAGGACGATCCTACTCGGGCATGGACTTTGTCGTCTCACCACGTCGCAGGGGCTTTTAGCTTCATCTTACAACCTCAATTTTCTAGGGAAGCACACATGTGTAACGGTCCTTTAGCTACCAAAACTAAGGCAGTTACTATTTGAATTTCAAAACTTAATGCTCCGGGAATGGCGCAAGGTGGTGCATTAAATGTTGCCGCCTTTTTAGGGGCGGGTATTTCACCTCATTTCTATATATTTGGGCTCCTCTCTTCATTTGCCCCCTGCTACTTACTTTCACTGTCCTCGGCTCAATTCTAACAAGTAAGTTCCCCTTCTTTTCTTCTTGTTCGACACTTATCTATTTCCCTTCAATAGCTCCAAATATCATAGATTTTGTTAGAACATGTCTTCAACATCTTTAAGTAGTTCTTCGTCACCTTCGACTAGTTTAACATAAAATGATTTAGAAAGTGACTCTGACAGTAGATCTTCACAAGTAGATACTTCAACCCTTACGAGTCAAGTAGGAACTTCTATTCCTCAAGCCAGCACTTTGTTTCCCTGTAGAGATGCTCTTCGGGAAATCAAGGATGAAGCTGAGGACAAATATGATGAAGACACTTGGTTCTCCGTGGATGAGAAGAGGAACAAGATGACTAATGAAAGCATAGTCGAGCTTTTGGAAGAATTTCCCTTGCCTCCTTCCTTCTCTGCTCAGGTTCCTGCACTCCAAAAGCCTGCCAATTATGGTACAGACTTGGAAACAAGTGTCTATGAAGGTTAGATAAAAGCTGGCCATAGAATTCCAATGCACCCCTTTACTGTCGCCTTTTTCAACCACTACAAAATGGCGCCAGGTCAACTTATGCCCAATGGTAGAGAAAACTCATTGGCTTGATCTACCTTGTACAAACTTCAGGGTATCTAGTTTCAATCCATGACTTCATGAGGTTATACCTTGAAGTGTGCTTTATAAAGAATGTGGCCAATAGTGTTGGTTGGTATTATATTCACAACCAGATCAGAGTGATCAAGGGGGGTCCTAAATCCAACAAAGGTTGGCACTCCCAATATTTCTTCATTCAGCGGCCAAGCGGCAAATAGGAGTTCCCAAGAAAGTGGAACGGTTTATGTAAAGATTATGAAAAGAAAGGCTCCTTGGCTCCCAATGCTACCACGAAAAAACTGATTGATCACTTAAAGAGGAGGGGTGGTCTCAATATTGACGAGCCCCTTACAGATCAAGAGATGCGGCATGCGGGGCTCATTCTTCCTACCCCACTATGTTTGTTCCTCCAACTCCTGTCATAGAGTCTCGAGTTGTTCTGGGGCATAAGACTTGAGGACTGGCGATATGAACGTCATCTTCTAGGACTCCAACTCTAGGTAGAGTCTAAAGCCATGTTTATATATTCCCTTCCTTTCTAATTGTGGACATGTTACCTAACTATGTTCTTTTTACAGAAATGGCTGGCAAATGAGAAGGTGCAAAAGGTGACTTTTTAGGTCTGCTACAAAAGGCTTCCATGGGAAAAAGGAAGGAGGGCACAGGGGAAGGTTCTTCCCCTGTTGTAAAAAGGCCCCGCACTCCAACTCCTCTAGTGCCTCCGCTTGTGGTTGAGGATCTTCCTATCGACAAGGATCTAATTTTTTGTCCCAGATGGACCATTTAGAGAGGCGATTCAGGAATGCTGAGTTCGCATGTCTCTGCGCAACACCTAGCTCACGGGGTGTTGCCTAGCGACAAACTCATTCTGGAAAACCAACCTCATGAGGCCTTTGCTATGGCGCACGTCCAAGCTGCTTACAATGTAATTTGAATTACTTCTTTCTTTTGAGTTTTCAATTAAACTCCTCCCGTTCTTCTATCGTATAATCGTCTTTATCTCTTCTCTCTTTTCAGGCATACTGCTATAGCAGCCAAATTCAGGATAGGTTCGCGATGGCGATGAACGTGGCCCGCACCGCTAAGACTGACAAGAGAGCGGCCGAAGGCAAGGTTGACAAGCTTGACAAAGAGGTCAACAATCTTAAGATGGAGAATACAGATCTTCTTGATAAACTTGGTCGCCTAAAAAAAAGATGCGAGAAGCTAAGGCATGAGAAGGCGGAGATCGAGAACAAGGCCATTCAGGCATTCTTTGATGGCATTGCTGGGGAAGAGTGGCTGCGGAAGCAAACAGAAGATGGACTTTCTATCTTCTAGGAAGGATTTTAGAAAGCCAAAGAACTGACGATGGCCAAGTATCCTAGTCTTTTCTTGGATGATATCGTGGTGCCCACATTTGAGTCACCATCAGGGGAAAGGACCGCGCCTACCGAAGCTGGAGATGCTATTTCTCCCGGGGAGAAAAGTGTTCGATCTAGGAATGCTCATTCATCTTAGGACAACTTATCTTTATTCCCTTGTTTTGCAATTCCCGTTCGATGTGCCCCCAGTACTTTTATCGCCCCTAGGGGCTTCTTAATGGATATGTTTTTCTTCATCCCTTGGAAGGGTGCGCTTTATTTTCGCAATTGTGTTTCACATCTTGCATTGTTTTTACTTTGACGCGAACCTTTATCATCAGCTATGGTCTGGCAAAAAAGCCTCGCACTCACGTTTGGCTTGATTTTGAATTAACAAAACAGGGTGGGGCGACGAACCCCCGCTTGGTTTTGCCATTTCTCGGGCTAAAACTAAAGCTAGACCCGTGGCAGGTAACACTTATGTCTTACCCAATCATATTGGGTAATATTTGCTTGAGCAACATTCGTGATTGTGATGTTCGGGTAGTCTGCTTGGGCAAGCCGCTCGGACATCTAATGTACATTGTTCTTGGGAACTTAAATAACTTTGCTTGAGCTAAAGCACATTAGCATGTTAACATGAAGAATGATTCTTCCAAAAAATGAGAATGATAACATGACTGGGATAAAATAATGTGATCCATTTCAAATAAAAAAAACTGATTAAAATGAGAGTTATGCCTCCCTGTTATTCCTCTAACCGAGATCTACTCTACTCTTATCCCTCAAAAAGGAAGTGTCTTGTTTCTTGTTCAAGACACTACTGATAGTATCACCGTAAGTTTTTAGCATTCCACGTTCGCGGGACTGTATCTCTTGAAATTATTTCCAATGAGTAAGCGTCTGGTCTAAGCACCTTCGAGATTTTGTAAGGCCCTTCCCAGTTTGACGATAACTTCCCGATAGCAGCCTTTGGATTCGAAACTTCCAACCTTCTGAGGGCTAGATCACCGACTCGAAATATCCTCATTCGAACCCTCCGATTGTAGTGCCGCGCACCTCTCTGCTTTGTAGAAATCACTCGGTCCAGGGCTTGGGCACGTACATCATCTAATAGATCTAGATTTCCTCGAAGGTTTGTTTCGTTCTTTGTTTTTGAAAATTGTAACACTCAAACTGTGGGAAGACCTACTTCCACTGGTAGCAGTGCACCTCTGTCCCAAAACACAATAGAAATGGGGTCTCTCCTGTTACAGAACGGGATGTCGTGCGGTATGCCCACAGTACTTTTGGGAGTTTGTTTACCCAAGCTCCCTTAACCACATCTAGCTTTCTCTTCAAACCTTTAAGGATAGAGCGATTCATGTTTTCTATCTGCCCGTTTGACTGGGGATGAGCAACTGATGTGAAGCGAAGGTTGATGGAAAGGCCTTCACAAAAGCTTCGAAAATTAGAATGGTCAAACTGCTTCCCATTATCGGTGATTAGAACCTCGGGAACCCCAAAGCGGCAAAGAACATTCTTCAAAAGAATGCTTCACATTTTGACGCTGTTATGGTAGCCAGTGGTTGGCTTCCGTCCATTTTGTGAAGTAGTCTATGGCAACTATCACAAAATGTTGTTGTCCCGTAGCCATCGGGAATGGGCCCAAAATATCCATTCCCCACATTGCGAATGGAATTGGGGAGGTCAAGATATTAAGGGGAACAACCGGCATGTGTGGGAGTGGGGCGAACTTCTAACATTGGTCATACTTTTTTGTGAAGTTAACGGCGTCTTTTTGCATTAGTGGCCAGTAGTAGCTTTGTCTCAAAATCTTGTGTGCTAGGTTCCTTCCGCCCAGGTGTTGCCCGCAAATACCTTCGTGAACTTTACGCAACGCATAATCCGCCTCTTTGGGGCTCAAGCACTTAAGGTATGGCAAACTAAAGGACTTCTTGTACAACACCCCCTCCATGAGAGCAAACCAAGCAGCTTTAGCACACAGGTTATGTGCCTCACTTCGCTCTTGAGGTAATGTTCCTGAAGTGAGGTACTGAACAATTGGGTTCATCCAGCAAGATTCGTGTCCGACTATATCAATCTCCTTTAAAGGCTGGATGCTCCTCTCTCGAAGGAACTCAATGTCTACGGCTCGGGAAAACTCCAAAATATCTGTGGATGTTAGCCCTGAGAGTGAGTCCACTTGACGTTTTGGTCCCTCAGTATGTGGCAGATAGCAAAGTTTTGAACTTAGCAGCCTCAACCTTCACAGCTTGGAGATACTGGGCCATTCTATCGTCTCTCGCTTCGTACTCAGCCAAGATATGATTCATCACCAACTGAGAGTCGTTGTGGACTGAAAGAGAATCGACTCTTAATGAGTGTGCCAACCTTATTCCTGCCAAGAGTGCTTCATATTTAGCTTCGTTATTTGATGCTTGAAAGTCAAAGCAAAGGGCGTATTAGATCATAAACTTTTCTGGGCTAATAAGTATGAGCCCAGCTTTGCTGCCCCCTACCTTAGACGAGCCATCGACATAAAGAAGCCACGGGTCTGAGACTTTTGAGAGAATTAACTGTGGTGGGTCTTCTGGCACCGTGCATTCAACAACAAAGTCTGTCAAAGCTTGGGCCTTAATTGCCGTGCGAGGTTTGTACTTGATGTCAAACTCTCCCAGCTCTACCGACCAGTTAACCAATCTTCCCAAGGCTTCGGGGTTTTGGAGAACTTTCCCCAACGGTTGGTCAGCCAAAACAATGATGGTATGTGACTAGAAGTATGACCGCAGTTTTCTCGCCGATGTGACGAGGGCAAGGGACACTTTGTCAATTCTAGGATACCTCATCTCCACATCTTGAAGCACCTTACTTACATAGTAAACGGGCTTTTGCTTGTCTTCCTCTTCTCGAATTAAAATTGTGCTTACTGTAACCTCACTAGTTAAGAGATAAAGAAATAAATTTTCACCAGTGACTGGTTTAGTAAGGATAAGTGGGGATGAAAAATAGTGTTTTAATTCTTCAAATGACTTATGGCATTCTTCAGTCCACACAAAATCCCTCGCCTTTCGGATGGCCCTGAAGAAGGGTAGGCACCTTTTTGCGGATTTGGACATGAATCGCCCCAATGCCGCGACTCTTCTAATGAGCTCTTGAACTTGTTTGATTGTTTTGGGTAGCCTCATGGCATGAATAATGCCTATCTTCTCCGGGTTGGCCTCGATGCCACGTTGGGAAACCATGAGTCCCAAAAAATTTCCCGAGGCTATGCCAAACGTACACGTGAACGGGTTTAGCTTCATCTTATAAGCTCTCAGTATGTCAAACGTTTCCTTGTGAGCCTTAGCTTCTATGCTTTTCACCAACATGTCGTCCACATACACCTCCATATTTTTCCCGATTGAATCACGGAAGATCATATTGACTAGGTGTTGGTATGTTGCCCCCGCGTTCTTGAGTCCGAAAGGCATCACTTTATAACAGTATAGTCCCCGTTCTGTAATAAAGGAAGTCTTGGGGATATCGTCTTCAAACATCCTGATCTGGTTGTAACCTGAATATGCATCCATGAAGCTCGGCAACTCATGACCCAAAGTAGCATCAATTAGGATGTCAATTCGCGAAAGTGGGAAACTATCTTTTGGGCAGGCCATGTTAAGGTCAGTAAAGTCGATGCATATGCGCCAACGGTCACCTGACTTGGGTACCATCACAACATTGGTGATCCAATAAGTGTATGAAATCTCCTTAATAAATTTGGCTGCCAATAACTTGTCTACTTCCTCCTCAATCTTCACTTGCCTTTTAGGAGGGAATGTCCTCTTTTTTTGTTTGACCGGCTTTTTGAGCGGGTTCGCATTCAGTTTTTGAGTGATTACTTCGGGATCAATCCCGAGCATATCTGATACTGTTTAAGCGAAGATGTCTGAGTAGCTTTGCAATAAGTCCACAAGCTCGAGCTTGAGGTCGTCTGCCAACCCTGTTCCAATCCTTACTATCTTTTCTTGGTTCCCCGAATATAACTTGATATCCATGAGGTCTTCAGTGGGCTTGCCTCTCTTGACTTTGGTCTCATACCTTAAATCTTCAATCATAAAGGTTTCGTTGGCTCTGTTTTGGCATGATGCCATGTGGCATTGGCGAGCCACTACTTGGTCTCCCTTGACTTCCCCAACTCCGTTCTCCATGGGAAATTTCATTTTCATGTGGTATGTTGATACCACCGCCCTTAATTGGTTTAGCGTTGTTCGGCCCAAAATTGTATTATAGGCCGAAGGAACGCGTACCACCACAAAATCTAGCATCAACTTGGCTTGGGTTGGAGAGGCACCCACAGACACTGGTAATGCGATAATTCCCTCACAAATAACAGGGTGGTTACAGAAGCCATAGAGGGGTGTATCTATCTTCGTAAGCGGTCAGACGGAATGTTCATTTTTTGAAATGCCTCATAAAAAAGTACCACCGCTGAGCTCCCATTCTCCATGAGGATTCTTTTAATGTCAAAGTTTCCCACTCAAAGTGTAACTACCAAGGGGTCGTCATGAGGTGTTTTTGTGTATCCCACGTCATTGTTAGAGAAGAATATTGTTAGGGCCAGTTTTAACTTTTGCTTTTTAGTCGACGGCCCCACAGTGGTGAGGACTTCTCTTGCGTAAGCTTTTCGTCCTTGCGCGGACGATCCTCCTATGGTGATTCCTCCCGAGATAGTATTGATGATGCCCGCATTTTCTTGTGCCTCTTCTCATCCTGCTAAGGGAGTGGCTTCCCTCCTTTCATCCCTTCGGTTGACATACCTTCTCAAATGTCCGCGTTTGATGAGAGCCTCTATTGCATGATTGAGCTATTCACAGTTATCTGTGGTGTGGTCGTGATCATTATGGTAACAGCACCATAAGTTCTTATCCCTTTTACTGGGTGCGGACCTTATCTTATCCGGCCTTTCTAACATTTCTTTATCCTTGATCTCGTGAAGGATCTGTGATGGCTTGGAGTTCAATGGCATCAAATTCTTCATGTCAAATAACTCCTTAGGACGTCGTTCATCTCTTCTTGAACGTTTGGGGCCTTGTTCTCCTCTTGGGCTGCCTTTTCGGGCTCGCTTTCCAAATTTTTGTCCGTTGTCATCCTGGTGTCCCTTGTGGGTCTCCAAGTACTCTTCCGCCTGGATGTACTTGTTGGCCTTATCAAGCAAGGCACTCATATTCCCTGGGGGGCTCTTGTTTACAGCGAAAGAGAACTTAGAAATAGGACGGAGCCCATGTAAAAAGGCGGTGTACTTAACTGATTCGTCCAGGTTGTTGATTTCTAGAGTCGCTGCATTGAAAAGCCCTAAATAATGTGAAAAGGACTCGGTTCTTTCTTGAACCACATTAAGGAGGCTCGCCAAATTTTTCTCCGAGTTCGGCTGCTCACAAAATATTTTTGGAACAAATCAGAGAGTTGGGCCAAGGAATGGATTGACCTTGGGTGGAGGGATTTGAACCAAGCATGCGCCGCTTTTCCCAGAGTGGTTGGGAAAGCATGGCACATAACGTTATCTGAAACCTGGAGTAACAGCATGTTCGTTTGAAATTGGTAGACATGCTCTTTCGGGTCCCCGTTCTCATCATACAAGTCGCACTGTGGCATCTGAAAATTCAGAGGGAGTTTTGTTTTTTCGATTATCTTGGATAGGGGTCTTCCCTTGGGGGAGTCGATTCTTTTGGGTGGGGTTCTGAGATAGTCTTTCGAGAAGCTTGCTCATGGGAGGGAACTTCTCATTTTTTAGAACGGCTTCGTCCTTGATGACATCATTTTTTGCTCACCCCGTATCAGCCATGGGTTCTTTCATCCGGAATGGGGAATGAATTTGTGCTGTCTCCCATCAATGTCTCGTGACGGAAGTAGGAGCCACTTCTGGTGATGTGCACTTTGGCTTTCGTTATAGGCTGATAACTGGGATCAGCTTCTGATCTATATCTTCGACCGTAGCTTAACCTTGAGGTCAATCTAAGACGAAGGTCGCTAGGGTCCAGATGCGTCTGGTTGGTAGAAATTGTAGGGGCCACCCCTTCCAGCTTTTTTCTGTAGGGTATTTACCATGCCCTTAAGTTCATGGATTTCCGTTGTCAGATCTGTGTTCGAGGTGTTAAACAGCTTTCGGGTCAGGCGATGGCGTAGGTCCCCCCTTTTTAAAATAGGGGTCAGGGAATGAGTCCTCTGGGAGCTACCACTCGTCTTTGGGGTGACCGAGGTCACATTAGTCTAGTCGTTACAGGAATATCGCTGGGATGGTGTTGGATGTCGGCCTCTTCGGCGGGAGTCACTTGATCTTACTCGTCGATTCTTGACGGAGCGACTGGCTGAAGGAGTGTCTGAAGATGATTGCCTGGCCATGTTCCCAGTCGGTCCCACGGATGGCGCCAAAATATTGCTGCTTAAATGTTGATCGGGAACCACAGCCGAATAATGGACCTGCAAAATAGAACACGGAGTGATCGCCGGGGGTGTTTCGGCGGAGGAGGCTGCGATGCTAAATTCAGAACGTTGCTACAAGGGTAGAACTCTGAATAGCAGAAATGCACTGGGCGTGCGTGCGTGTGTCTGTGTACACTTGTCTGTGTACCTGAGACTTTGCTCATGATATAGGCTCTTCTAAGTCTCTTCCCTTCTTCAGGACTCTTCTCTGATAGGTCCTCAACGTATTAGAACTATGTTAGGACTTTCCTTTCAATAGTTGAGTCATACAAGGCTTCTATCACCTCTTTTAGAGTCTATTCTTATGTAGGCTCCTTAGTCGACTCGGAGTGAACCACGCCACGTGTCACTATTTAGTTGAATGGGCATATTTAGCTATATCAATTAGCAACAAATTGTTTAAATTTAGTTAAGAATATTGTAGTTTAGCCTCAGCTTTATAGAAGTAAAAAAAACACTTAATTTCTTTAAACCCTTCATTTTTAAAAGAAGTATTTTAAATAAAAAAGGTTTATCCATTTAATCGTTTGAGATTATATTATACGTTGGGGCCAAATCCTCACCCATTTTGGTTATGTTTATAGTCTTTTGTCACTACAAGATGTATTAATGAACAATTAACCTCTTTAGTGACAAAGTGTTTCAAGTTCGCCAAAATAGTTGTAATTTAGCCTTATCCTTTTAAAAGTCATCAGCACCCTTAATATTGGAAACCTTTTAAACTTTAAGCAAAAAAAATATCTAGTCATTTGATCCCTTGTGTATGCAAAGTTAAGAGTTTTCAAGCTAAAAAAAATTTCTTAGTAATTTAAGCTTGAATAAATTGGAATCTTTGTCAATTGAATTTTTACCTAATTCTAACACATATAAGACTAAAATATATGAAGAGGATAGTCATGTGAAGAACATGTTTTCATGTCCATACATGGTATACCAGCCTACAGTCGATCATAGAAGGACAAAAATCATATAAAAAATATATTGTCATGCAAATAAGGGTATTCTAATAACTTTATTACCAAAACAAAAACAAAAAAAAAACTATTGCAATATGAACATATGATTATTTACTTTCCGTGAACTAATATTATAATTAGGAATAGACTGGTATGATCCACCGATTCTTTTGCCGTTAAAAAATTCTAAAACAATTCTAGTTGTGTAATATTAAAATGTAGAATTAAACTTTAGTACGTTTTACGATAATTTTAATGTACTAATAAGTTTGTATTAGAAGATATATATACATGCACAATAAGTCAAATGCATACGCAACATACAAATATAATATGCAATATTTAGAAAATGAGAATATTCAATTTAATTTTGGTATATTACATTTCTTCTAAAAGGTTATAAAAAACTTCGTTATCTTCAAGTTATTTTCTTTAGTCTAATGTGATGGAGAAGTTGTAGTTGCTCTAAGGTAATTTAGTTTCAATGTGAATGAAAGTAGTAGGTTTTGATAAGAATTTTTTCAGTAATTACAGAGCATGCAAGAGTTCATGGATGATTTTGTAGGATTTACATAGTTTTTTTTTCCTATTTTTAGAAAAAGTCAAAATAACTCTCTTAACTCTAACAAAAAATTATTTAAATAAATAGGCTTGATATCTTAAGAGAAGTAAAAAATACCCTTATTTTTAATAACTCTCTAGTTTAAAATAGATATTTTATAGAAAAATAGTTTTAGGTGAATAACACCCTTAATTATCACTAATATTTCATGAAGACTTCAATGAAAAAGAACATCTTAAGGGGGGAAAATTAGCAATTTCAAACTAGGATTACACATGCATTTAATTTTTTTTTAAAAGTTTCAATTTTACTATAGCTTCCTTACACCACTATGTCTGTATTCAAAATCTACAATTAAACTTCAGGTTTATGATAGTTTCAACGTATTAATATGTTTGTATTGAAATAAATATATACATGTACAAAATTCAAATCTCTAGCATATGCATCAACATACAAATATGAGATATAAAATTAAAAATAATTCAATCTTTGACAAAATATTCAATTTAATTTTGGTATACTACATTTCTCCTAAAAGGCTGTAGAAAATTATATTATCTGCAAGTTATTTTTTAATCGAATTAGATGGAGAAGATGTAGTAGCTCCAAGACAGTTTGGTAATAACGTAAATGAAAGGGGCAGGTTTTGATAAAAAGTTTTTCAGTAATTAGAGAGCATGCATGAGTTCAAGGATCATTTTATAGGATTTATATAGGTTTTTTTGTGAAAGTCAAAATCACCCTTAAATTAACAAAAGAATATATTTCAATCATCTATAATACCTATAAAAGTATGAATCGTATAAATTATTTTATTCTGTTTTTGCCCTTCATTAATCACTCAAATAACAATCTTATCCTTTCATAAAAATAATTATTAATTACTAATTTTGTAGTCATTTTTTATTCTGCCCTCCATTAATTATTTCAATGACAACTCTATCCTTCTCTAATTAGTTTTTTTGTAATGCATTTAATGAACATTAGGTCATAAATTTAATCTAAAGTTACATTTACACATTGAGAAACAAAATGTGTGGTTACAAAAAATATATTTATGTGTGTGTACTACCTATAAAAGTATGAATGTTGTAAATCACTTTTGGGCAATATGTCTGCCGTTAATTATATCAATTACATTCTTACCCTTCTTTTATTAGTCTCTTTTAAATTTTGATGAAATTAAAAAAACATTGGGTAATAAATCTATTCTATACATTGAAAAATGAAAAAGTGTGATGAGAAAGAAAAACATAACAAATAAATTCTTTTATTATTCTCTTTTTAATTTGGTTAAAATGAAATAAACATTAGATATTAAACTGGTTAATGAGAACTACGATTTTTTTTCTTTGCATTTTTAGGTTAGCAAACAATTAACTAATTGAAAAACTAGAAAACGAAAACAAATAAAGAAATTGAAATACATGAAAAATCAATTAAGAAACAAAAAAATGTTAGAAAAACAAAAACAAAAAAGGGTTAATTATGCATCAAAAAACAAGGCCTAAATATTGTGTCAATTTGAACTGAAAATATTTTCTGTTATTGCAGTTAAAGACCGGGTATTTTACATTTCTTATTGATGAAATGCAAAGCACCTAGTCTTCAAAATTATAAATCTTAATCATAAACCAATTTAACAGATTACAAAAATAAAGACGTAGATTCATTCTTTTAATTTCTTCATTTGCTTTGATTTTCAGCAGTACCATCAAACATTTTTCAATCCAGAAGCCTACAAAGAATATTTCTAAACATTGAACTGATTACAATTGCGAACATTAAATATACATTTCTTCTAAAACAACTTACAAAAGAAATAAGAACATAATTAAATTACTTCATTTTGATACCAAAAAAGATAATAATATCATCTCATATATTACTCCCGATTATATCCGCTTGCAACGCACTTGCTTGATATTAGTTTTAAGAAAAGAGGCTTGATATCCTATTGGAAGTCAAAACCATCCTCATTTTATAATAAAACTCTAATTCAAAAATAGTATTTGATTAAAAAAATTTTAAGATAAAAGTCGAAACAACACTTAACTCTAACAAAAATATATATTTCAATAAGGATATTTTAAAGAAAGAGGCTTGCTACACTATGAGAAGTCAAAAATAACCTCATTTGAGAGTATCACTTTGATTCAAAAGGGTATTTAATGGGAAAAAAGTTTTAAGTCAAAAACACAACTAATCATCGCTACTCTTTTATGAAAATATCTATTTAGAAACACTAATCTTTTATAAAAATTTCAATTTTAAAAAAGGACATCTTAAAGAAATAAAAGATTAGTCATTTAACTCCATTCGTACTTATATATATATATATATATATATATATATTTAGATATAGATAAAATATTTGGTAATTTGTAGATGTGATCTTTTAATTATGTAAGGTAGAGATAAATACATCCAAATTCACGGAACTAGTTCTCTAGAATTATCAAAGTAGGCGCCCTTTCATGTTTTCAATTTGACACGAGTGAAGTACCTCAAACAATTATCCCCAAACTCCAAATTTTCTTTTTGTAAAGAAAAGCGATGAGGGTTTGTTCTTGATTGAAATGGACCCCTTTGATGAATTTGGAAATTTGGGCGCTAAAAACATTCTTAGCGATCAACACCACCCATATTACTATATCTAACAACAGGGGTTACAAATCGATTCTTGTCCCTTAATAGTTAGGTGGTATTATTGACAAATCCCCTTTTGACAACTTGGAAAGAAATGGTCAAATTCACTACAAGAAAAAATACTTTTAGCGACAGACTATTCGTCGCTAAAAGTCCGTTAAAAAAAAAGGCCGCCGCTAAAATAATAGAGTCAAAAACTTGTGATCCATTGAAAAAAAATTTACTTTTACAGACGTCATCAATTACTTTTACGACAGAAAATTCCGCCGCTAAACATTTTTTTAATACTTTTTCTAATCTTTTAATTTCTCGAGAAAAACTTTCTTAAAACTTTTAGCGATTTAATTCCGTCACTAAAAAGTCTGTCGAAAAACTCTTTAGCAACATTCACCGCTAAAAGTCTATCTCTAAAATATTTACCAATCTGTAAAAGGACTTTTAGTGGCAGAATTTCGTACCTAAATGTCTCTCTGTAAAGAAAAGAAGCTTTTTTTTAATTTTTTTAAAATTAAAATAATCCTAATCAACCAATCCAACAGTAATTTAATTCGTTGAACTAGCATTCATACAAATAAGGTTTAGGTCACTTCATACAAATCCCAAAAATAAAATAACAAAGAAAAAGACACAACATAAATGTATACCAAGAACTCTTTCTATCTTTGGACTGAATTAACAAATACACAACAAATACATCGAACATAAGATTTCATCATAAATGTTTTCTCAACTAGTCAGAAAAAGACTGCTCATTAAGTTTCAGATGACATTTTTTACAATTCTGAGTTCCATTTCAGCTATTTCTTTTACAACATCATCTCTGTCTGAATCAAACTGTTTATCCTCTGTAACAAATCATATTCAGATATAATAAAAAGTCAACTAAAGAGTATCATTAGTAAATGCAGAAGTATTCTCCGTCAATTGAACATATAAGCCATATGAATCTCTCTAAGAAGTGCAACTTTAAGAATGATGACCTTAAACAAAGAATATGTGACGAGGTGCAATTTTCTTCTTTTTAAAAAGAGCGAAAAAAATAAAAGAAGCATATCGTTTAACAATCTTGTTGTAGAATTACAAGTAAAATGCTACTAGATCTCCCATATAGCAAAGAGATGAAATGGAATAAATGGTCACGAAAGCAACCGAAACCTACCCTTGTTATCTTACTATTTAAACAATAACAAACAAGATGATGACATGCACAACCAGTACTACTTTTACTTTTGAAAAGAACGTACTTAGAAGGAAGAAAGAAGTAGTAAAGAATATATCTTATATGTGATAATATAATGGCCGTGAAGTTCATGCTTTGACCAAAAGTCATACAAAAGTCCTATAAATCTAGTGACAATTCTAAATGTCAATTAGCATTTTCCTGGGTGTCAACCGAATCACACTCAGAAAGTACTTCGAATTTGACATCTTTTGCTATCTTTTTGTTGTTTTGATAGATCGTATCTCATATTTTTTTTGGTCTTCTCTTTAAATCATATGTAAATTGAGCTATGTAAGACAGAAAGACAAGGAGAGATGTTTTGTACTGTGGTGATGTTTTCAGATTCCCTAAGGTTTGCCAACACTCATTAAGGTTAGCTGTTGTGTCATACAATTCTTGCATGCTTTCCCACGCTTCATATCCCTCTCTTTCTTCTTAAGATATCATTCATTCAACTCTACAAGTATTTACGTCACGCACCAGAAGAGTAAGTTTCCTATAGTGCACGTTCTTTGCAAATGAATGAAATCAATTTTACCCACAAATGTATCCTTACATGATCCAATAACTCGGTATAATTTTCTCTATCCATAGGTACAGCTTACTAATGCATCACACCAGAGAAGAACTAAGAGAAATTGGGTTGAAATGCTGAGTGATGAGGAATGGTGAAGACTAGTCTTTCATATATCTAAACAAACATGTTGTACATTAACAACTCATAATCTTGCTTATCTACTAAGGTTTTTCCTTATTGAAGGCAAAAAAAGGCAAAGCCAGATGAACTAAATTATGATAGCATGATGACTGGACCATCTTTCTTCACCCACTTTGGTGACGATGAGTAAGAACCTTGAGTAAAGTTACAACTAAATGTTGGAAAATTTGATGGAATTCAAATCGCTATCTTTAACGCTTGTTGACGAGCTAATGACAAACAATCTTTTAGGATACAACAAAGTTTTTGTGGAAATCTGCAAACAACAAATTCTAAAATTCCCTTTAGAACTCTCTTTGAAGCAGTGTACGTTTTGACTATAGAAATTTTACAAAAAGGAAGAGATTTTGTAATTGCAAAAACAAGTGTTTTGGAGGAACACAAAAATCCTGCTCTTATAAACGTTGTGTTCGCAATCTATCTTGGTCCCACCCATGGACCTACAGTGGGTCTCGTTTTGCGCAACACGTAATTGTAGTCAACGACCAATTTTTCGACGCATCCAACCGGTTAAAATGTGCACGCTCAAGTCACGTGCATTTTTTTTTTATCTTTTTACGATTCTCTACAGCTAAGAAATTATTTTTTTCCACGACCCATGTTCACTAGCGTGATGATGTCGGCACGCCAAAACTTGCACGGATCCATTTAACATCAGTATGTTGCATGCCCTCTCTCTTGGGGGGTTGGCCAGTCGGTCCACGCCTCTCCTTCGGGGGTCGGTGCGCCTTCCTCACAAAGGGTCGGCTGTGGCCTTCCCCTTGATGGGTTCGGCCTGCCTCCCCCTTAAGGGCGACGGCGACCTTCCCCTTGAAAGAGTCAGCTAGCCTTCCCCTTTAGGGGGTCGGCGGCCTTCCCTTTAAAGGGGTCGGCCAGCCTTCCCCTTAAAGGGTCGGCGGCCTTCGCTCTTTGGGGGCTTGGCCCTTCCCTTTTAAGGGTCGGCCAGCCTTCCCCATTAGGGATCGACGGCCTTCCCCCTATGGGGGTCGGCCAGCCTTCCCATTTAGGGGTCGGCTGCCTTCCCTATATAGGGGTCACCTAGCCTTCCCTATTAGGCATCGATGGCCTTCCCTTCAAAGGGTTGTCCCCCCCCCCAAATGCTTGCTCTTCACTTTGCCTGCGCGTCGTCTCCGCGACAACCACCGTCTCCGTCGCTGTTGCCGGCGCACCAACTCCGGACACCCGTCGCCCGCAGCCGCTCACCGTATCTGTGATACCCACTGTCGCCCATGATCTACCTCAATGACTCTTGTCACTCGTGCTCGTGTGCTATCTTTTGCGACACTAGTTGCCCGCGCCCAAGTGCCGTTTATGAGTCACATGCTCCCTGCATGACACCCACTTCAGCGACAGCCATCGTCCGCGCCTGTGCGCCACTTTCATAACATGTGCCCCTGCCACCAGGTATTATCTCGTGTAAGATGTCCCCACACCCGTGCGCTAATCTCAAGTCTCGTGTTGTTGGCACCGCGTCCGTATGCCACTCTCATGTCTCTAGGCACTGTACTTGTTCACCGTAACATGCGCCCCCACTGTGCAAGTGGAACGTGCTTCGACCCACTTTACAGAGTGTGAAGCATTCCGATGAGCTTCAGCATGAGGACCCTTCGTAGCATAATAGGTTCGCTATAACAGAAGTTATCTCTGCCTGGGGTGACTTGCATAACATGCACACCTAAGCTGTGACCGCATCGCACTCACATTACTAGTGATCGTTGGTGCCCATAGGACGATGACCCCTGGTCACTCTGAGACAGGAGCAGGTCTTCAAAGGACATCAAGCCTAGTTTGCCTGGTAGTCGGGCATATGGACCTTCCCGCACCACTGTCAGGTTCTCTCCACGTCTTTTAATGCACCCTTGTGCGATTCAGTAAGGGCTTTGGACCAATGGTTAGGGCAAGGGCTTATTTTGATCATGCTAACGCTGTGTGATCTGTCTTTTCAGAAGGTAGAGTGACACTATGTGCGGTAGGCAACACAAGTATGGGAACCGATAGTCGAAAAGAGAACCAATATTTATAGACCCCCTCGTGACGTGTCATTCCCAAAGGATGACACGTGGCAACTGATGACAGGCATACTTTTTCCTATATAAATACAGGACCTTGGACTTTTCACAAGAATTTTCTCACTTAATAGAGAGCATTTTCTGACACTAGAATCTAGAGTTACTGAATTCTAGAGAGAAAACACAATTGGACATATTCTTAGACATAACATTGGACCGTGACCTGGACCTTAGCTTGGACTTCTGACTGTCGGCTCTATTTGTCTCAGCCCTCGTCTCCATAACACTACCACTCCTTACGGCCTGTCTGAGAAGCCTTGCTCTCTGCCCTTACTCTACCCTCATTTTGTTCCACTTTGTACATCTGGAAGTTGACTCTGACTGTATCCTTTGTGGCACCTCCACCTAGCTAACAACCCACTTTCCTTGGCATCAACCTGAAAGGGTGTGTCTTGACAGACACAACTATTGGGAAAAGACAGTTCCAACAGTTAAAAAATAAATAACTGCCGTAAAATTGATTTGAAATAAATCAAAGTTTAAATTTAAATGAAACACACATTTTCAGTAAAACTATTCTTTCCAAAAAGCACAAACTATTTTCCAAAAAATAATCACATTTTTCGCGATCCCGGTGAGTGCAAAGCACGCCTAAACTCACGCACCCGCACACGGGTAGCATAAAGACTAGCACACTCTAGTCTTACTTTTCCAAGTATATTGTAAAAGCATCTTCCCACATATAAATCCTTTTCAAAACTCATTTATATGCAGTGGAGGATAGAGGAATTTGCTTGTTTTCTATAGACATACTAGAAACTAATATGCATACGTTAAGGTATTTAAACGTCTCGTTAGTGCAAATAACTCAAAGTTCTATAAGAGTTACTAGTGGCCTTAGCATTAAACTAATTACTCTTTATTATAAAATCCGAACTATTGCACACATACAATTTTCTTGCGTCGACGCGAAATTCTTAGTCAACTCAGCACTATTATGGCCTTGTGCTATATCGTCTCTAGAAAGGAAACCCAAACTTTCATAAGAAGCGACACCACTTTTAAGTTCATATAGGTGAAGCTATGCAATATGTTTTTGTCGCTCGAGCACATTACAAAATAGTCTCATACTTCATTAAGAAAAAAACTCTCAACCTTCAAATCGTAACGGACAGTATTGAAAACTTGATTATTAGAGGGCTCACCATTATTAGTACTAACAATCACACATCAGTAACTTGTTTTCACTTTTTAAACGTTACAACTAGTCATTTCCTAGTGTTAGGTTGGGTTACCATAACTGGTGATTAATTCAATGGTTTTAGTCCCAGTTCATAAAATGTCATTCTTATTAGCTCTCTTGACAAAGCTTTCGTAAGAGGATTTGCCAAGTTTTGGCTTGACCTCACATAGACAATTGTTATAATACCATCCTGTATCAATTGTCTCACAAACTCATGTCTTAGACTTATATGTCTAGACTTACCATTATAGATACTACTATATGCCCTTGATAAAGTGGCTTCACTATCACAGTAAATAGAAATAAGAGGCATAGGATTAGGTCATAACTTTATACCTAACAACAAAGTTTTAATCCATTATGCTTCCTTATCATTTGCTGTAAGAGCAGTAAATTCGGATTCCATAGTAGAATGAGAAATGCATGTTTGTTTCTTACTTGCCCGAGAAACTGCTCCTCATGCAAGGGTAAATACCCAACCAGAAGTAAACATATTATCTCTCACACTCATGATCTAACTAACATCAGTTTATCCTTCTAATACAGTTGGATAATTATTGTAGAACAATGTGGATTCCATGGTTTT
>JAVXUP010004257.1:0-36747 GCA_033070095.1 Escallonia herrerae | reverse complement strand
ATTTTGCCAAAGTACGAAACAGAGACCCTAGTTATTTTCAAAAGATCTGTATCAGGTAAAAATTTCAGATTTTTCCAAAGACTGGAAAGGGGTTAACTGATACGCACAACCTTGTAACTTTGCAGTGTAATTTAAAATATCAAGCCAGCGCGATTTCGCGCGAAACTTTTATGAGAACCCTAGGGTGTTGGGAAGTTCCATTCCCCAGGAATTCGGGCCATTCCGAAGCCGTTAGCTATTTTTTTGGCCGAACGGGCTTTTAAGCGCTCGATCCGGACACCGGTTCGCGATATTTAGGCGAAAAATTCGTAAAATACTTTTTAGATCAAGAATGAACTCAGGAAGCTTTAAAATAGCATTTTAAAGCACTTTTGATATTTTCTCATGCCAGGGGGCATTTTGGTAATTTGCCACCCCGCGAGGGGTGTTTTGGTAATTTTCCCAAAAAAGTTTTCCAACGGACTTTTAAGTCCAAAAATGTAAGTAAAACACCTGAAATGTTGTTTTGCAGCTGATTGCGGGGCGTAATTGTCGCTAAAGGTGAAAACTTAATTAGACAGTTTTTCACGAATTTATAAAAAATAGCTAGAGCTAGATTTTGCCAAAGTGCGAAACAGAGACCCTAGTTATTTTCAAAATATCTGTATCAGGTAAAAATTTCAGATTTTTCCAAAGACTGGAAAGGGGTTAACTGATACGCGCAACCTTGTAACTTTGCAGTGTAATTTAAAATATCAAGCTAGCGCGATTTCGCGCGAAACTTTTATGAGAACCCTAGGGTGTTGGGAAGTTCCATTCCCCAGGAATTCGGGCCATTCCGAAGCCGTTAGCTATTTTTTTGGCCGAACGGGCTTTTAAGCGCTCGATCCGGACACCGGTTCGCGATATTTAGGCGAAAAATCCGTAAAATACTTTTTAGATCAAGAATGAACTCAGGAAGCTTTAAAATAGCTTTTTAAAGCACTTTTGATATTTTCTCATGCCAGGGGGCATTTTGGTAATTTGCCACCCCGCGAGGGGTGTTTTGGTAATTTTTCCGAAAAAGTTTTTCAGTCCACCTGAAAAGTTATTTTAAAGAGTGAATTCAGGAAGCTTAAAATCCCGTTTCAAAGCACTTTTCAGATTTTATGATGCCAGGGGGCATTTTGGTAATTCGCATCCCCGATAGGGGTATTTTCGTAATTTTGCAGCGTTAAGTTTTTGAAAGGATTTCTTAGTCGAGAAATGTAAGCAAAGCACCTGAAAGGTTGTTTTGAAGCTGATTTGGGGCGTTAGGGTGATAATGAACCCCCGGGGGCATTTCGGTAATTTGCCTTTGCTAATTTTACATTATACAAAATTTCTAACAATTACGTTTAAATAAATTTTATTCTTCTTTTATTTAATTCTATGACTTGTTGAGAATGATATAATTTTTATTTTTTAGATTTCAGTATAAATATGGATGCAACTGGAGGAAATAATTTTTGTGAAGGTTCTGATCCACCTTACGTTGGTCAAGTTTTTCAAACACTGGACGAAGTTGAAGCATACTATAGAGCATATTCGAAAACGATAGGTTTCGGTATTAGAACTAAGACGACTAGAAAACGGGCGAATACAGATCAAATTTGTGCAAGACTATTTGAGTGTCATAGAGGAGCACCGCATGTACCCCGGTCGTTCGGATCAGTGACGAAGGGACAACAAGACAAAGAAAACGGGACACATTTCCGGGTACCGGCTGCAAGGCCCATGTGTATGCAGTACACCGAAAAAATGAAAACCATTGGGTTGTGACAGGAGTGGAGTTGAGCCATAATCATCAGTTGATGACCCCTAGTAAGATTGGTCAAATTCATCAACACCGAGAAATAAGCGCGGCACACAGACAACTGATTTTTACAATGGCCGAGGCTAAAATTCCACCTTCTAAGATGATGGGGGTTTTCTCAAGCCAGGCTGGGGGGATTGACAAGTTGAGTTTCAACGAAGTTGACCTTCGAAATGAACTTCGTGCTCAGAGGAGAGAGTCTTTCGGTAAGAGTGATTCTCAAACTACACTTGATCTCTTCAGGTGCCTTCAGAGTGAGAATTCTGGATTTTTCTACAGTCTCCAACTGGATGAGGAGAACCGCATTAGTACTATATTTTGGGCGGACCCCCGTTCTAGAGCTGCTTACCAAAATTTTGGGGATGTTGTGACGTTTGACACCACATACCGCACCAATAAGTACTCTATGCCTTTTGCTCCGTTCACCGGGGTGAACCACCACTATCAGTCAATCTCGTTTGGCTTTGCCCTGCTTAGGGATGAGACGGAGGAGTCATTTACGTGGTTATTTGAAACGTGGCTTCAAGCAATGTATCATATTCCTCCAAAGACCATCATCACCGACCAAGATCTGGCAATGAAAAATGCAATCGCTAAGGTCCTTCCAGATACTCACCATGGCCTGTGCACATGGCACATAAGCAACAAATATCCCGAACGGCTTCACAATGTATATGCAAACCATCCGTCATTCAAGACTGACTTTAATACATGTGTGAAGAAATCGTTGACGGTAGACGTGTTCGAGGAGAGGTGGGCCACGTTAATGGATGACTACTATTTGCACAATCATGAATGGTTACAATCGTTGTATGAGATCAAGACACAGTGGGTCGGTGCCTACACCAAGAAGTTTTTTGCAGCCGGAATGACTACGACCTCGAGAAGCGAAGCTATGAATTCATTCTTTGATGGGTACGTAGGCCAGTCTTCAAGTATAGCGGAGTTCGTACTAGAGATGCAGAAAGCCGTTGACAGGCAATTGTACCGTGAGAGAGAAGCCGACGCGGCTACAGTTTGCAAAGAAAGAGCTATACTACTTTATTCACCTTTAGAGGCTCATGCGGCTCAAGTCTATACCAAGGAAATGTTTCGACAGTTTCAAGAGGAACTACTAAAGTCGAATCAATATGGCATGACAAAGTTGCACGAGTATTCCACCAGAGATATCAAGGTTTATGCTTTGACAAATGTGACGAATTTCGCCAATCCGTGCTCTTCGTCGGCTCCGAGGAACAGACGACATTTTACCGTAGCAGTTTGTAAGGACACCGGGTTGGTTAATTGCAACTGTCAACTGTTTGAGCATAAAGGTATACTTTGTCGACACGCGTTGAGGGTTTTGAGCGCCAAGAATGCTAGTGAAATCCCTCCACAGTATATCTTGGAACGGTGGACGAAGGAAGCCAATAGAGTCCACGGTCACATTCCTTACGTGCCCAATGTTTCAGTTGATTTCGAGCAATCTGAGTCGCTGCGATATAATCACCTTTGTAACATCATGCACGGTTTATCAATGGATGCAGCGTCGACATTTGATGGGTACAGGTATCAAGTTGAAGCAGCCGCACGGGATAAGGCTAAGCATGCACAGTTTAGGATGGCATTACCAGAAACTGTGGACACTCCGACTACTCGGACGACTCCAGCCGGTAGATTCAATCGAGCCAAACAGCCAGTCATTGACGGCACTGACCTACAAGGTGAGGAGGACGACATTTTTGATCCAATTATTTCTCAAACAAAAGGGCGAAAACGAGCAATACGCATGAAGAATCCGATTGAAGAAGCAACGGGTCAAAAAAAATTACGAAAGTGTGCGTTGTGTAATAAGATGACTGATCATGACAAGAGAAACCATTATAAAGTGTTAGGTATCGAACCTGGCAGTATGGTCGAGGAGGACGATGATGAGGAAGAGTGTTAGGGTTAATGTTTCAGTTGTATAAATTGAACTTTTATAATGTTTAAATTTGTGATTTGGTTTGTGGAATCTTTAATTTGTGATTTGGTTTGTGGATTATTGATATTTTTGGTAACTCCGTTTTCGGGCACACTTTAGGGCCCAATTGATAGCTTCCGAAAAAAGTTGTAATTTTTTTTGTCAATTTTTTTTCGCTCATTGCACCTCAGGCACGCTAGTTAGCCCATTTGTAAGAATTTCGGCGAAAAACGAGACACATTAATTTTTGGGTTTTCCTAGGAAGGGCCTATTCGGGCACACTTTAGGCCCCAATTGATAGCTTCCGAAAAAAGTTGTAATTTTTTTTGTCACTTTTTTTCGCTCATTGCACCTCAGGCACGCTAGTTAGCCCATTTGTAAGAATTTCGGCAAAAAACGAGACACATTAATTTTTGGATTTTCCTAGGAAGGGCCTATTCGGGCACACTTTAGGCCCCAATTGATAGCTTCCGAAAAAAGTTGTAATTTTTTTGTCACTTTTTTTTCGCTCATTGCACCTCAGGCACGCTAGTTAGCCCATTTGTAAGAATTTCGGCGAAAAACGAGACACATTATTTTTTGAGTTTTCCTAGGAAGGGCCTATTCGGGCACACTTTAAGGCCCAATTGATAGCTTCCGAAAAAAGTTATAATTTTTTTTGTCACTTTTTTTTCTCTCATTGCACCTCATGCACGCTAGTTAGCCCATTTTTATAAATTTCGGCGAAAAGCGAGACGTGTAATTTTTTCGAATGCGTCATATGAAAGGTATATTCGCGCACATTTTAGCGCCAAATTCATAGCATGCGAAAAATTATGTACATTTCTTTTTGGTACAGTTTTTTGTAACATCACAGCAGCTAGCCACGCACGTCAGGATAATGGTAATGAAGGCGTCTAGCTTCATTCTTTTTCAGCTCCCAGGCTATCCTATACCTAAACGTCAAGGCATCCTTCCTAGTCCACGAGGAGTGTTTGAGCACTTCCGAGCGAGCAATGTAGTCCATGTACTTGAGGACGTAAATCCCGCAATCGTGACCGTTATATTGCTTTGGTCGGTCCTTTATCATCACGACCGTCCAAGGGTCCCCCTGTGGCCGTTCGCACGCTAGCGAGAGGACAGTAGTCTGCATCCAACAATAAAAACGAGAATCAAGCCTATGAAACAAGAACAATATACTATGAGCCAAGGTCAAAAAATAAAAACTAACCACTAAAGTGATGTACTCGTTGTACATCTGTGCCAGCAGCTGTCCAGGCTCGTCCTCCCTTAGGCTATCGTATATGTGAACTGTTCTGAACGCTGGATGGAGAACTAATAGGAACCAGTGGTTTGCATGATGACAAGGTATCATGATAAGGTTCGCATCAGCAGCGGGACATTGATAGTCTGCGTTCATCATGCCTAACACGTTTCGACCTGGTTTCCACTTACTCCTGCCGCCCCCTCGCCTCCATTCTGTGAATTCTCTCACCGTTAATTCCACAAAATGAGTGGGATACATGTTAAGCTTCAAATATTCAGAACGGTTAAAATGTTGCTCTCTAATCCGGAGCAGTTCTATGTAAGCGTTCATGACAAAATTTGAAAGATCTGTCTCCGGCGCCAACGTTCTGATATCCTCATGACCTAGGAATGTCGCAAGGGGAAAGTCTGTTGAATTGACAGGCTCATGCCCGAAGTAGTGCCGGTCGATCCAACCCATCTTGTCCGGCCTCAATGGCTTCGTCGCTTGTCCTTTGTCCGACCGAAAGCTTGGGCGCGAGGCCTGGATTCCTACTTGGGGAACCTGACTCTGGCACTGAGAGTCGTATGCGTCAGGAGGCAAGCGACTATACGGCTCCCAGAATTCATAGCTATGCGATGAAGACGCGTCAGGAGGCAAGCGACTAGACGGCTCCCACACCTGACTCTGGGGCTGATAGTCGTACGCGTCAGGAGGAGGGCGACTAGACGGCTCCCCTTGGTAACCCCGGTACGCAAGACTAAAGTTTTGAACTTCAGTCTTGTACCTCTCAATGGACCTCTTGAGATTGTCAGGAGCCTGCGCGACAAACCAGTCAAACGACTCCAGCTGCTTGAACACCTCAATGCCCTGGTCAACCTAAAAAACATGCATAGAAAATATGGCTAATCATTTCAAGCATGGTCGATAAGGTGCGCAAATAAATTACCAAACAACACTAGCATGACTTACAATGGCCAATGCCCAGAACTGGTCATAGACCTCACGTGGCGCATACGATGTCTTCTTCACCTGGGAAGGGCGATTCACCCTCGTGCGCGTCACCCTGAGAAACCACTGTAAGTATTCCTCAGTACTAATGCCGTCGTGCTTCAGCGATACAAGGCTATCATACGTTTCCTGCCAGGTATTCCACTGTTGCACCTCGTCACCCAACAAAATCAAGGCATCAGCCACCTCGAAGTTCGGCCCTCGACCACCCCTGTATGGCCGCATGTCTACAGCGGGTTTTGGTATCCCTTGTGGACAGCCAGCTTGCTTCATAGCTCGATCGGGCATCTGAAACTCACATTCTTCGAAGTGAATGAGCGGCACCCGAACCAAACCTGCCAGCACGTACGACACCGGAAGTTGCCAACACCACTCATCCAACAGATGCATCACCTTGCCATATGGCTGCCACGTCACCTGGGATGCATCTAGTATCTCTAGTTCCCCCCGATAGAACTTTAGATGGTGGTGAGGGTCTACCCGTCTCCTCCTCCGGTTGGTCGTAGGCCCCCAGGCCCACACCCTAGGCCACGTCTCATCGGAATCTACCAACGGTTGTGGACGACCCATGGGTAGCCTCTCGTAAGACCAAACCTGTGAATGCAAACATTATATGGAATTAGTAATTAATCCCGAATATATTGACTAAGGATCCGACCAAGAAAATAAATGCTCATACCTGTAATAGAGTCAGGCAGGCGGCAATGGACTTGGCACCGTTTCTCGTAGCCTTATGCAGTGCTCGATATAGGTGCGCAAGGACAGCTGAACCCCACGAATACGAGTATACCTCCTCAAGATCCTCCAAGAACACCATATACTTCGGATGCACCGTGTTTTTCGAATGCGTCGGAAGTAATATAGCTCCAATAATATACAGAAGGAATGCCTTCGTATACGTCACGAAATCATGAGGAGTGTATTCATCCGGTAGCACGCCGTACTGCTCTCTCAGCCATTTAAGCTTGACGCCGTTTGTTGTAAGAGCTGCCCTTGGAATTCCCGGAAAATACTGCATAGCCATATTCGCTATGGATGCAGACGGCACGTTCAGAGTAACGGGTCTGCCGTGACATGGGATTCCAAGTATATATCCGACGTCCTCTAACGTAACAGTCATTTCACCAAACCGGAAGTGAAATGAGTTCGTCTCGCTCCTCCATCGTTCAACTAGAGCGGATATAAGGCAATCGTCGTGTCGAGACCATTTCCCTCAATCGGTGAACAGGGTTAAATTTTGACGGTGTAATAGCTGTATTTGTTCCTTGTTTAGTACCCACTCTTCAAGGTGCCTTGTGCTTTGAATTGTTTCCAAAACACCCCTATCGACACCGTCAAATACGTGCCTCGCGACGTGGTCATCGTCATCGTATAGGATTGATGTATCATGAGGTCCAGGGCTGAAATTCATACCTCTAAGAACAAAATATAATTATAAACCAACTTAGCGTCCATAATATTTACATTCCAAAACTATAACTGGATCTTTAACCTAGCTTACCAACACATTAGCAATAGTCATTATTTCAATGTATTAAAACAAATCCTCACTTCCCACCACTCCGAACGCTTAATTACGCTAGTTCCCACTGAATTTAGCGCCAACGTGGTTATATAGCAATATACCCCCCGATGGCCCCTACACCCCCAACACCTCAAAACCGCTTTAAAGTCAAGTTTTTAAATGTATTACGTCAATTATATACCAAATATATCAGGAAAAATTTTAAAGGGGGAAAGTTACCAAAACACCCGCTACTTATGCAAAATACCCCCTGGCAGTCATCGCCGGTGCGTCACAAGGTTCAGAACATCCGGAACAAAATAAGTTTTCGGGTGTCTCACACCCTTTCCTGAACTAAAAGTTATTTTAAGGTATGAATTTTAAGCTGGATCCTTCCTAGCAAAATAGCCCCCGATGAGCGGCAAATTACCGAAATGCCCCTGGGGGTTCACTATCACCCCAACGCCCCCGAATCAGCTTCAAAACAACATTTCAGGTGGTTTACTTACATTTCTGGACTAAAAAGTCGTTTGGAAAACTTGGCGCGGGAAAATTACCAAAACACTCCTCGCGAGGTGGCAAATTACCAAAATGCCCCTAGCATCAGGAAAAATATCAAAGGTGCCTTAAAATGCTATTTTACGCTTCCTGAGTTAATTCTTGATCTAAAAAGTATTTTACGGATCTTTCGCGCAAAAATCGCGAACCGGTGTCCGGATCGAGCGCTTAAAGGCCCGTTCGGCCAAAAAAATAGCTAACGGCTTCGGAATGGCGCGAATTCCTGGGGAATGGAACTTCCCAACATCCTAGGGTTCTCATAAAAGTTTTGCACGAAATTGCGCTAGCTTGGTATTTTAAATTAGACTGCGAAGTTACACCGTTCCCCATATCAGCTAGCCCCTTTACAGTCTTTGGAAAAATCTGAAATTTTTACCTGATACAGATCTTTTGAAAATACCTAGGGTCTCTATTTTGCACTTTGGCAAAATCACGCTCTAGCTATTTTTTATAAATTCGTGAAAAAACTGTCTAATTAAGTTTTCACCCCTAGCGCCAATTATGCCCCCAAAACGTAAAACTACCAAAACACCCCTCGCGGGGTGGCAAATTACCAAAATGCCCCCTGGCATGAGAAAATATCAAAAGTGCTTTAAAAAGCTATTTTAAGCTTCCTGAGTTCATTCTTGATCTAAAAAGTATTTTACGGATTTTTCGCCTAAATATCGCGAACCGGTGTCTGGATCGAGCGCTTAAAAGCCCGTTCGGCCAAAAAATTAGCTAACGGCTTCGGAATGGCCCGAAATTCTGGGGAAATGGAACTTCCCAACACCCTAGGGTTCTCATAAAAGTTTCGCGCGAAATCGCGCTGGCTTGATATTTTAAATTACACTGCAGAATTACAAGGTTCCCCGTATCAGTTAACCCCTTTCCAGTCTTTGAAAAAATCTGAAATTTTTACCTGAGACAGATCCTTTAAGAATAACTAGGGTCTCTTTTTTGGACTTTGGCAAAATCTAGCTCTAGCTATTTTTTATAAATTCGTAAAAAACTGTCTAATTAAGTTTTCACCTTTAGCGACAATTAAATTTCGTATTCACATTAAACACACATAGTGTTACACCCTAGGAATACACATAGTGTTGAAAATTATTTCCTCCAGTTGTGTTACAACGTTCAGTTACCAAAATACCCTCGCTGAGCGACAAATTATCGAAATGCCCCCGGGGATTCATTATCACCCCTACGCGCGCCAAATCAGCTTCAAAACAACATTTCAGTTTTGTAATTACATTTCTGGACTAAAAAGTCCGTCGAAAAACTTAGCACTGTAAAATTACCGAAATACCCCTCTCGGGGCGGCGAATTACCGAAATGCCCCTGGCATCGAAAAATATCAAAAGTGCTTCGAAATGCTATTTTAGGCTCCCTGAATTCATTCTTGACCTAAAAAGTATTTTACGGAGGTTTCGCCCAAAAATCCCGAACCGGTGTCCGGATCAAGCACTTAAAGGGCCGTTCGGCCAAAAAAATAGGTAACGCCTTCGGAATGGCCCGAATTCCTGGGGAATGGAACTTCCCAACATCCTAGGGTTCTCATAAAATTTTCGCGCGAAATCGAGCTAGCTTGATATTTTAAAATACACTGCAGAGTTACAAGGTTCCCCGTATCAGTTAACCCCTTTCCAGTCTTTGGAAAAATCTGAAATTTTTACCTGAGACAGATCCTTTAAGAATAACTAGGGTCTCTTTTTTGCATTTTGGCAAAATCTAGCTCTAGCTATTTTTTATAAATTCGTGAAAAACTGTCTATATTTGGCGCCCTAAAAAATCGCTATTTTGGAATCTATAAATGTAATACGCTGATTTGTATAAACCTAACATTGAATTATAAGGAAATTCAAAATACTTACTTGTTGTGACTTGATGTATTTAAAGAAAAATCTACCGATCTTCTAGCGGTTATCCACCGATCTTCTAGCGTAAAATTTTTTGGTTTGTATTGTTGTGGAGATTATGTAGGTGAGATATGAAGTACGAAGGAAGTTGGTAAAGATGATAGAGTGCAGAAGAAGGGTTCGGGGGAGGGGATTATAAAGAGAGAAAAGTGAGGAAGAGAGAAGAAAAAAGACAGAAAAAAGTGAGGAAGAGAGAAGAAAAAAGACAGAAAAAAAACCCGTGATTGAGCGGTCAAAGGCTGCGGCAAAAAAAAAAATTTGGCAGAAGGACACCACGTGGGGGGCATCATGGGGGGAGGGAAGGACGCCACGTGGCATCACAATAAGGAGGGGAAGGACACCAGGTGGGGCATCACGGGGGGACGCCACGTGGCAGGGCCATCGCCCCCAACCGCGGGTTGTTTATGCTGTTGGGCCACGTGGCAGGGGGCCGCCACGTGGCAGGGCCATCGCCCCAACCGCGGGTTGTATAAGCGGTTGGGCCACGTGGCAGGGGTGGGGGACGCCACGTGGCAGGGGCCATCGCCCCAACCGCGGGTTGTATACGCGGTTGGGCCACGTGGCAGGGGTGGGGGACACCACGTGGCAGGGGCCATCGCCCCAACCACGGGTTGTATACGCGGTTGGGCCACGTGGCAAGGGGGACGCCACGTGGCGAGGGCCATGGGGTTGGGCCACGTGGCAGGGGTGGGGGACGCCACGTGGCAAGGGCCATGGGGTTGGGCCACGTGGCAGGGGTGGGGGACGCCACGTGGCAGGGGCATATTAATGCCAACCGCTGCTTCTTCATGCGGTTGGTGTCCTTTTTCTCCTTTTCACCATTTTCTCGCCATTTTCTCACCATTTCCTCATGCCTTTTTCGTCATTAATGCAGTGTCCGTTCGCCTTTTTCCCAACCGCTGCTCTTACCTGCGGTTCGGTGGGAAAATTGTTATTTTTCCACCAGTAGATGTGGATCGGCCCCCATATATATATATATATATATATATATATATATATATATATATATATACTAGCTAAAATCCCGTGCTATGCACAGGTGAATTCAGAGATAAAAAGTTGGGGTGAACTATTAAATGGAGAATTTAGTATGTCCTAGGCCACTAAAAAGACTCGTTGATTGTCAAATTTCATTTTAAAAGTTCTTCACAACTTTGTCATGAAGTTTCTAAGCTTTCAAAATAAGTTTTTTTGTAGCGTGACTTTCACAATGTAAAGATTCTTTTTCCAATCCCATGTTGCATAAAGAAAACATTTCCTAACAAAGTTACACAAAACCTTGTGGGCTAGTAGCCATAATTTTTTTGAAGATTTCCCTAGAAAACAAAAAATAATCATGCACGTAATCGAGACTACATTAGTTTTCAAATTCCATTCAAGAAATGTTACAAAATATTTTTGATAATCATTGAAGGGCAAAGACCTCATGCTACTTACTCCAGAAATAAATGAATAAGATTGTTTTTTGAAGAGGTCATAAAGTAAAGAAAATTCATCTTAGCTTCAATTGCAATGAAAACCCAAAAAGGAAAATGCCACTCTAAAGAAATGAAAGTGGCCAAAAGCTGAAATCGAAGAAAAATTTATAAAGATCATGGTGAACTATAGACTTTTTAGATTTCGGTCAATGCTTTTTTCTTCGATCCACGTTAATGGTAGCAATGACAGCGTCAATCATGCTGGACGATGACCTAGAAGTATTAGTGAAAATCTCAAAATAACTAAAACTACCACTTGATTTGAGATATAATTGGTATGTTTGAAAAACTTTAGAGGTAAATTTTACCGCTTAAATAATCTCTTAGTTGCTAGAAATCATGAGACGCGTGTATTGAAAAATTATTGATCATTTTTTCACCAGAAGACCAGTGAAGAAGTTCACTCTAAATTTCCATTAGGATCTACTGAAAAAGTCTGATCCCACAAATATGAAAAGAATGTCACTTAAAAAAAACCGGTGATTAGTTGATCTTGTAGCAATAGAATCTATGACGAAAGTTAATACACCGGAAACAAATCTCAACAACATTTTCTCCGTCACTATTTCCTGTAGGATATTTGTTTGAAAAGCAACTCGCCACAAATTCTCAAATGAGATATCTATTAAAAAAAACAACAGTAATCAATCATCACCATATTGTAGTGAAGCTATTTTCCTGCCATCATCCTATTATTGTTTATGCTATGTCAACGTGTTTAATTCTAGATAATGATGCTAAAAAGATAAAAATTAAGAAGAAGATAGGTTACAACAAATTTTTAGCAATCTGATCAAAGTTCAATAAGTTTGTATCTCATCTCCTCGGCGTCACCTTCGTTAATGTTGTATCTAAAAAAGACATGAGTTGAAGCAGATTGGCTAACCATGGAATATGAAAATTCAGAAATCACTGCAATAGATTTGGAAAGGAAACAGATGAGGAACGTGTGATGATGGCTAAGGCAATTAACCAAAATTTAGAAACTGATGCAGTTATTTACTATGATGAATTTACACATATATCGTTGTTATTTATTACTTATAACTTGTTCAGAAGGGTACACTTGGTAATTGATCAATAGAACATCTCGATTAGTGCTTAAGAAAATGACCTTTTTTGTGCAGCTAATTATTAACAAATATAAGCGTTGAAACCTATTTAAGATTTGCTTAAAAAGTTAAGAAATATATCAAAAAGAATTGGAATTTGGCAGGCAAAGAAGCTGTCACCAAGTCCAAATACATATATAGTATAGATTTACGCCTAGTTTGTCCTCTCTTCCGACTCTAAGGCGTACTCTTTCCTTTCCTCCAACCCTGATCTCTGCTTGATTGTGCATGAACTTTATCATGTTCGAACCAATAATTGTAGTCTTTAAGAAATAAGGATTATAAGTTACATTATTATACAAAAAGTGGGAACAGGAATCGTAGAAAAATTGCCAAAATTAAAAAAAAAAGTAATTACAAATGCAAAGGAAGATAAAGAGTGTTCAGTCACAACTTTTCTGCAATTACTGAAAAGTACATTTGCACATTCATGCATCTAAGAAATCCTTGTTTATTGCGTTGAGAATGTATGCCATCACGACTTTGTTGTGCTAACATCTAAACTGCTTGAATTAAAATTGAAATAGACATCTAAACTTTTTCAAAAAAGAAAAAAATATGTACGACAACATTTTGATCTTCAGTATGAAAAACTGTTTTTGTTCATCATTTTTCACTGTTATCTACCAGGCAAATCTCGATTATCCTCGTAATTTCAAAAAGACGCCCAATGCTAGTCTTTTTGTCTTCCTTATTAAGTAGCATCGAATCCTTAATTTTGTCTCCCTAAACTTTTTTGCCCAAGCATTATACTGACCACTTTCTCCCCGCGTGGTAACACTTGCTTCCCCTTATTGGAAGTTACAAACTTAACGTTAGCCGGAGATCATCATAAGTTGCAAGAGCATAATTTTTTCATCTGATGTATACACTATAATTCATATCCCTTCAAGCCCTTGAAACATGGAGTATTTCAGCAAGTAAAATTATCGACATAAAAAAATTATAGATAAAGAAACATCACCAAAGGATAAGACAATAACTCTAGCATAGATTAAGATGCCAAGAATAAATAAATGACAATGGTTGTGATTAAAAATTGAGAAGCACATGTGATCCCTACTTGTTAAGCTTCTTTATGGCAACCACAATAAGTTCACTCGAATCCTATTACATATAGAGGCCTAATTATATCTTTATACACACTCCGAAAACCACCACCTCCAATTTTTGACACCCTGTTGAAATTATTAGTGGGAACTTTGAGAAAGAAAACACCTTCAAATTGTGCACTCTTTCTTCGTACATTTCAGGTATACTCCTGAAATTGAACCCGTGGACTTTGTTTGCCAAGTTTCGCAATGTATTATCAGAGAACCAAAAAAAAAAAACTCAATACACATACACAACAGTAATGATAAAGTGAAGAAATTGAAACTTTCACTTGACTGGCTTGAGAAAAGAATTCCATGATTCATTGATAGCTCTGATAATGTGGCTACCAAAAATTTCAATAAAAAGAACACTAAAAAGTTTTTATGTGCGTAATGTAGTGAAAGAGGGTAATGCTTTGCCTTTTTCTTATTTGTCCAACCTGCAGCAAAAATAAAAATAGCTAATTTTTACTGGTCAGTCAAGTAAATTGTTTAAAACTCTTTGGTTTGTGGCCGTAAAAGAAAGTGGGAAAACAACTAAAAACAGCGGGTTCAAGTTCAGAAATTTTTTACTTCTTATTGGCACTGTCATAGACGTAGAACTCAACTGTGGAAGAGTGCCTCTTGTACCGCTGTAAAAAACTGAAGCGAAAGAAAGAACGAAGACCACTATGTTGTGTTTTGTGCATCTTTGGCTGACATCCAAAAAATAAGAATGCCTGCAAACTAAAGCTTCAGACTTATGAGAGAGAGAGAGAGAGAGAGAGAGATCTGTTAGCTCCATTAGTCTTACATGGCATTCAAGAGAGTTTTAGTCCATGTGATTATCTTAGCATGCCTGCAAAACAAAGCTTCAGACTTATTAGGGTTGGGTAGCAGAGCTTTTTGGTTTTGTTTTGGAGATTAAAATTAAGCAGTGCGTGCGTGAATAAAGGACCTGATGCAGTTCTGGTGGGAGTCCATCTCCAAAGCCTATTGCCGCATTGATCTCCCTCTTCCCCCAACCGCCGTCTTGCTCTCTCCTTCGCCAACTCCGACCGGTCCGCCTAGTCCCTCCTCTCCTTCCCTGTCGCCTACTATGCCCCTCTTTCGGCTTCGGAGCCTACTCCTTCCCCTCCGATAGCCCGATCCTGCCTTGCCGACTTGAAGGCCGCCCTCCTCTCCCTTTGTGCCGCCGAGACTAAGTCAGGCAGAGTTTCAATTGAAGCTTGACAGTTTAAATTCTCACACATGAAGAGAACGAATATCAAATTGGAAAGAAATATTACACACACACCCCCCTGCAAATTAGTCAAATGACTGGAGTGATAGTACAGTTGGCCGTCAAGCCAAATTCAAGAATGGTGTTGAAGAAGGCAGAGCAGAATAAATGTGCATCTATGTTTGGTGTTTCGCCGGGTTGTAAATTGTGAATTAGAACTGTCAAAGAGGAAAAGGGAAAAGCAGACTTCAAAACTATAACTGACATGAGGCAAGAGGAGTTTTAGGAGTAGTGGGGGTGATGGAAGTTTGTAGACGCGGAGATCCAATTTAAACATGACACGTTGTTTTCTTTATTTACTCTATAATTCATAATTCTTAAAAAATAGGATTGAGAGTTTGTTGTCCATCATCTAGGTGCTCAATCGAATCTTATATATATATATAGATATCTCATTTACCGTTGTGGAAATAATATAGGGGCGAAGTATATTTATGAATGTGTTGCAATCAAATAACGGATGACAAAGTTTTTCTCAGGAGGATCCTATCCTGATTTTTCTTTTGCTAGATCCATAAGCCAAATAATCCACTTTCTTACGATTGCAAGGTTTATTGGAATACGAAGTCTGATCCTGGAAATACAACAATTGTTGGATTCATTACAAGATAATGGCTCGTGTGATAACATTGAAAAAAAAACACAGAGAATAAATTTAGCATTTGATTTGATATTGTGCGATCTCTTCCCCTTCAAAATCACAGCATTGTTCAGTTTTTCATTTTCGACGTTCCTCAACTTATACCTATTATTACCGATACAAGCCCTATCCCTGCCCCTAAACATTCTAGAGTATGTGGTTTACCACGTTCACCATCCTTTCCACATGGCAAAACACCCGCATTCTGATGGCATAATTGTGGGGGTTGGCTGACGGGAAAGGATGATTGTCATTAAGGGGAGAGGTGGTAGAAACGTGGGGTTGTGGGAGGTAAACAGCAACAGGGGCGGGTGAGGAAAGATAAGCAGAAGAGGATGATTACATGGGAGAGGGGGTAATGAGGGATGAGGTGGATAAAGAGGGGAAAGGAAAGCATGATGTGAAGTTAATGGGGTTAGGTGGGAAGTTATAGGACTTTAGAAGATTTATTTTATGGGATAAAGGAGGAGATGGAGAGTGAGAGAGAATCTGCAAAGTGGACCTGTTTATTGTAGAAGGTATAAGGTCTGATGAGGTGAGAGAAGATAGGGAAGGATTTGTGGGATTTGTTTTATCTAATGTAAGAGGATTTCTGCGGTAAGATATGATATGAGCGTGGGAGTTGTAGAGAAATGGGGAGGTAAGCCATGACATGTGGGCAGATGATGAGTAAGAGGAAGGAATGAGCACGGACGGATTGAGAGAAACTGAATTAAGCAATGGATACTAGTGCAGGGAATAATAGACGGCATGGATAGCGAGGCAGATAGGGTGGCTACGGGTGGGATGGTTTGAGACAAAAAACTATCTTCATCAAAAATTGCATGAGGGGTGATCTAGATACGACCTGTAAGAGGGTCAAGGCACCGATATCCCTTGTGAATAGCGCTATAGCCACACAAAAAAAAAAACACAGAGTAGAACAAAAATCAAGTTTGTGTTTGACATATGAGCGCATGTGGGGGTAAAAGAGGCACCCAAAAGCTTAAAGATAGGTATAGTTCGGTGGAGCTTTAAATAGTTTCTGAAGGAGGAGTTTAAAGACATAAATTGTGGATGACGGGGGATGAAAGACGATTGATTAGAAAACGGTAGTCAAGCATGGATGAGCATAGAGAACCCTTTTTCGACAATATAACAATTCTTGGGTTCCGCAACCCCATTTTATTCATGAGCAATGGGGACACGTAACCCAGTGAAAAATGCTGTTTTAGTGACAAAAATGTCCGAAGTACGCGGTATTCACCACCCTAATCAGATTGGAGGGTTTTGATGGTGTTGCTGGTTAAGTTCTCCACTAGTTTTTTAAATTGAATAAATATGTCCACAACATCCCACAACCGTAACACCATCATCCCAACACGACACGTCACCATCACTTTCAAGTGTGTTACATTATTTATAATATCAGTATTACCATCGATAGATAGCCATCATCTCTTCCTGCGCCACACCATTGCCATCACCATCATTAACGTTGCAACCACTGTGATTGTCACTATAATTAGCACTGCTGCCACTATTATAGCAACTCTGACGTGACTAATACAATTGTCATCACCACCCATCAGCACCACAATTTATGTTGCCACCATCATGACTATTATCACAAACATGCCAGTAGTGACCTCTTAGGTACTACCACCACCAATACTATCATTCAATCACTAGACAGTCCCACTACCGCCAACGTTCATGCCACACCACCACTGCCAACAATGTCACAACACCAATACCATCACCATTTTTACTAGAGTCACCATCACACCCACCACCATCACTACAGTCACTAGTTACACCACAACCACCACCACCACGATAATTATTAGGGTTAAATACAAACTGTCCCCTGAGGTTTATACGTATTTACAATGCTCTTCGTGTTTGTAACTTTTATAATAATGTTTCCTGAGGTTGACAAAATTATTACAAACGCTCCAAAATTGGATGATCGTTCAATTTTTTACGTTAAGTCAGCATGTACGATGCATATGCCATTTTGGCATGGGCAGATCTGTCATTTCCTGTGACCCCATCTTCCCTTTCTCCCTCTGTTCTTCTACTTCTTCTGCTCTCTTTGTGTGTGTGTGTATGTGTGTTAATGGTAGAAAAATGCCGCACTCTAGATATGATTCTTGAGAGTTTGACGTCCTTCCCCTCCTCGATATCTAACTCAGTTCCCACATTCCTAAAATTTGTCCCAAGTCCGAATGAGAGTGAACTCAGTCACAACTCGTCCATGGACGCTGTCCTCCTCGACACCTCTATCCTCACACCCGTCATGTCCAATCCCTCCTCTGATCAGCCAATGACATCGACCCCATTTTTGAACTTGGACCCGGTTCGGAGCTACCCGGTTCTTCCACTGGTATGACAATGTCAGACTGGTCATTTTGGGGGATTTGAACCAAGATAAGGCTTCCGACCGGCAACGATAAAATGGATCACCGAAGGGTCGAGGCAGCGATTCGCGGAGGCGGGGTTGCTTGGGCTGTTGGTGTCCATGTAGAAGATGAGGTAGGTGGCACGTTGTTGGGGGTTGTGACGGAGGTCGAGGGCACGCTGACAGATGTAGAGGAGGTACCACCTGGCATAGATGTGGAGAGCTACCATAAACACCACCACGATGAAGAGGATCACGATGGCACTCAACTTAATCTTGCCGCTGAGGGCGTAGCTCTTCGGAGGTGCTATGTCCTAAGGGAGATCGGGTCTCTCGAACCCCTCTCCACCATGCAAGCGAGAATTGGGACACTTCTGGTCAATCTAGAAGGTTTTGATGATTGACTGGCTAGAATTTTAGGGAGAAGAAACGGAGAGTGATTGAAGTTTGGTGGAGTGATGGAAGGTGGTCTGGATTTGTTGTAATACTTGTGGGAGTTCTGTGTATTGAAGGGGGAAGGTTCTGGGTTGTTTCAAAGTAGGGTTTCGTTTGAAGCCTCATAAGCATTTTTCTACCATTAACACTACGAGAGAGAGAAAAGAAGAAGAAGAAGAACATAGAGAGAAAGAAGAGATGGGGGTAGTGGAAATGACATATCTGCCCATGCCAAAAATGGCATGTGCACCGCACATGTGGACTTAACGTCCAACATTGAACGGTCATTCAATTTTGGAACCGTTTGCAATGTTTTTGTCAACATCAGGTAACATTATTATAAAAGTTATAAACACAGAGAGCGAAGTGCAAATATATGTAAATCTCAGGGGATAGTTTTGAAATTGACCCTAATTATTACCATCACTTAAAATCATAGTTATCAATACCGTACCGGTACCGGCTGGTACGTACCGTTTTTGCCTTGTACTGGAACGGTATCCCTTACATTTTGTACCGGTCAAAATACCGCTCTGTACGGGTTGTACCGGCCGGTACAGGTGATACCAGCCTAAAACTACGTACTGACCAAGATATTGTGTTTTGTACCGGTTTCTTAAAAAATATAAAAGTAACAAATTTTGTTAGAAATTTTATAAATTGACAATACAAAGATTAAATAGAAAAACACTCTAAATTCTATTGTACCAATCAAAGTCTCTATAACCTCTTACTCATAATATTTATCACAATTTGTAAAAAAATTTCCTGAGAAGTTAAGTTATCAATCTTCACTTAACTTTAATTTACTTCATACCTGTAAATTTTTATCATATTCTTTCATCTATATGATATGATGCTTTACACATGCACACACGCGCATACACAAAAATAACTTATTCTTGAACCTCAAGGCTTTATTATTGAATAAAAAACTTATTCTTACATAAATATTTGCGAATAAGATTGTAAAAAAGGGGGATAATCTTAGAAGAAGTAATTCAATTGAATAAGCTATATGTTTCAAATGTCACCGTTTGCGTGATTATTACAAATATAAACTATTGATGAAAATTTTGAGACGGTACCGAGACGGTACCGGTACCGTTACGTACCATTTCAAGAAAAAAACAGTATGCACTTGTACCCCAGTATTCATAACTATGCTTAAAACCACACCACTACTTCCACTGTCAGTTGCCACTGCACCATCACTTACATGGCGGCTATTCGCACACCACTACCACTATGTGCTGCCACGAGCACATGTGCAATCACTTTTGTTATTATTCATTAAAAGCCGAGGATATAATTGTCCAAACACTAAGGCAATATTTTCTTTCTAATTTTTCAAAGCAAACATGAACTCAACATAAAAGTTGGGTCCAAATGAGAGAGTATTTTTAGACAACTCTAACCATTTAAAACTCGCATACATCCTCGCGTCCAAATGGGTTTGGAAGCATCACATTCCTAGCTTACAAATATAGAAAAATAATTTTTGATTGTAACCGGAAGTGTAGAAATCTTCCTCCAACCCCGTATATAGTGACAATTAACTGTCGCTGAATATTTCTAATAACTTTTTCGCTAACACTTTCGACGACAATTCTTAATAGTATTTTTCTAGCGTCACAAAACAAAAGCAAGTAGAAACATATAGCGACAATAAATTGTTACCACATCGGACATAAGAGAGAGATTCTTTCAACTCGGATAATTTTTTTCAATATAGGAGGGGAGCGTTGAGGGGCTGATAAAAGGGCTTTAGGTATGAAGAGGGAGTTCAGGCCTCATCATTTCCTGGACTTCAAGAATGCGTGCATGGGATGGCGTTTGTGACCTGTAAGCCCAAGAGTATCAACATCGTCTTCCTCCCCATCCTTCAGTTTCCACTCAAACTCTTGTACAAGTCTGGCAATTGCGAGGCAAGATATTAGCATTGCCTGGAGAGCACCTGCGCATGCCCTCCTCCCCCCACCAAAGGCCATTGTCTTGTGCAATTCCACTGGATCATTATTCTCAGAAATAAATCTCTCGGGGTTCCACTCCTCTGGATTCTCCCACACTTCCTTCTCCATGTTACATCCATACAAGTTTATAGCAATCTACAAGAAAAAAGAAACACATCTTTGGAGTGACTGGGAAAAATAGCCAGAAGGCAATAGAGAACAGAAAGAGTACAACCTCACTTCCAGCAGGTATCCGATATCCTCCTAGCTGTGTTTCTTCATGTGCGTATCGCAGAGGAATAACTGGCACAGGACTATGGTTTCTCAATGTCTCATGAAAAATAGCTGACAAGTATGGAAGCTGACACAAATTTTCCTCAGTAATCTTGTCAGACCCACAAACACTTTCAATTTCCAAGAGGAGACGATCCTGATTGAATTGAGAGCAGAGTAGTGTTATATATTTCAAATCCTGTAAAACCAAGAGACAACGTGTTTCTAGAGGAGAGGAGAGAGCAAACAACCTGCCGCTTTTGATCTTTAGCAAGTTCGTACATAGCCCATTCCGTGGTGACCAAAGTAGTGTCTGATGTTTCAATAATGGCCTCCCAGAGCAACATTGTCATTTCATTGTTTGATAATGTTTTTGCTTCAGTTAACAAATAGTCAAGATAGCAGTTTATTTCCTGTTTTGCATTCCAAGCAAGTTATATAGCTAGTACGCTGCAACGGGCTGGAAAATACAATGGCATAGAAACTTAAAAAGGCCAGACCAGGTACCTTGCCTGAAGCAATACGTATTTTCTGCTCTCGAATCAGGGCATTCATCACTGCCATTCTACGGTTATGCATCTGCTCAAGTCTCTTCTCAAACCCTCTATTTGGAATCCATTTCAGATATGGAAAAAAATCTCGCCAATCCACCTCAATTGCACCCTCCATTGGATCGAGCACTAGGACCCTAAAAATTTCCTCTCTTGACAAGGTGGTTCCAAGTTCCTCAACATATAGATTTTCCACATCCTTTCCCAGAGCCTGCAAATTCCATGACAGTTATTGTGGCATTTAAAAGTTTCTAGAGACCTAGAAAGACGTCTTTAACTATAACGAAGATGCTCACTTGTTTCATTGCTAATCCGAACAGTTCAGACTCGAATATTTTCCTGAAATTTACGGCTCCATGGGGATAGTTCTTCGAGTAAGCATGGAATTGGTTTGAAATATTTTCTATCATGGTGTCCCTGTGGCATCGATGTCGCTTCTGATATATTGAACAGAGAGAGTTAGCAAATTCAGTCTCATAACAACACAAATAGAGAAAGAGGAAAGAGAGAGAGAGAGAGAGAGAGAGAGAGAGAGAGAGAGAGAGAGAGAGATGGAAGGCCTTTTTTCAGCACCAACCTGAGCATTGGGTCCCAAAACGTTTGTGAGTATATGTCGTTTGACTGTCTTGTGGAACTCGTCATAATCACTCATTGCAACCATGGCCTTATCACAAGTGAGAATCTTTAATGCTTTTGATAACTTTCTTGTTGAAATAGATGGGTATCTGGTCACCATGGCCTAGAACAAACCAAAAGGATCTCGAGTTACAACCATACTGCTGATGGAAAGTAAATTAAGATAGGAGAAGCAATCGAGAAAGTACTCGTCACATAATCATAGAGAGGAATTCTAACATAACTCAACTGTCATCAGTAATAATAACCATATCTATAACTGAATTCATATTTCCCATTTACCCTTGTGGAAATAATATAGGGGCATAGTATGAATGTTTTGCAATCAAATAACGAATGACGAAGTTTTTCTCAAGAGGATCCTATCCTGATTTTCCTTCTGCTAGATCTGTAAGCCAAAAAATCCACTTTCTTATGATTGCAAGGTTTATTCGAATACGAAGTCTGATCCTGGAAATACAGCAATTGTTGGATTCATAACAAAGGGAATGGCTAGTGTAATAACATTGAAAAAGCATCTAGGATAATTTTAGTGTTAGATTTGATATGGTGCGATCTCTTCCCCTTCAAAATCACAGCATCGTCAGTTTTTCATTTTCGAAGTACCTTAACTAACATATACCTGTTGAGATAACCGATACAAGCCCTATCCTCGCCCCCTACACATTCTAGAGTAAGTGGTTTACCACGTTCTCCATTTTTCCACATGGCAAAACACCTGCATTCAGATGACTTTACAAGGACGTATAATTACCTATTCTATTTTTTGTGTGCCACCTAATTCTTTATGGAAAAGAGCTAGTAAAACAATTGAATCGGCAACAGTTGTTGCAACATTTGTCGTCATCTCTATGCTGACCTTCTTAAAAATAAGTGCAAAGTTGCATATCAGTAAGGTACCGTGGACTTCAATCAATGATAACATACTTTCAAGGTACCAATGTATATGCATTTTCAAGGTTTTTGGACATGCATGGCATCCTTTCTCCAATAAGGGGACTCAGCCGCCAAATTGGGCTGGAAGTACATACTTCAAGGATGAAACAACTTCAGCTCAACAAGGTGGCTTCACTCAATTTATCTCTCACTAGGTCTGTTCCTCATTTTTGCCCTTAATTGGACCTTGTTTTACAGTAGGAGCAAATACTACTCCAATAATCAAACTAGGACTGAAATTGGTTGCGAGTGCACAAAATATATGATAAACATAGGGCCAACGCTTTACCTCCTTGGCCACCTCATTTGAATTGAGGACGACCATAGAGTTGTAGCCGGCTTTGATGGAGTAAATAGGTCCATAAGTCTCTGCCCACTTCAAGAAAGTCTTGTGGGGTTTCTTCTCCTTCATTTGCAGTAGATTCCCTAGCAAAGGCACCCCAGGTACCTCTGCAGCCAATCCATTATAACACCATCAACATACACAAACAAACAAACACTTGCAGGAAATATGGAAAGTGAAATTAGAGTTCTGATATGGCTTGGTGCCAGAGCAAATTACTGCCACTCAAGGTTGTAACTACCGCAATAAGATTTGTACATTTGCCATTTGCTCTGGCTCTAAAATTAGTGCTCTTGCAATAAGGTTGACCCTAATACTGATCAAGATTATGGAAGAAGAATACCAGGTAGATACACACCCACACACGCGCACACACATACACACACTGTGATTACAGATGTATATATTTGCAAATTAGACTGAAAACACAGCTTGGTGCCAAATAAAGCAAAGTGCTGCTACTCCAAGGTCGTGCCTAATTGTACATTTGCAGTGGCATTAAATATTAGCGTTTTTACTGTATGGTCCTCTTTCCCAATACTGATCAAAATTATGGAAGAGGACTGCCAGTTAAATAAACACACGCACGCAGCAGATACGAAATATATGGGGGTGACAGCACAGCTCGGTGCCAGAGTAAATTGATGCTACTCAAGATTGTACATAGTGCAATATAAGCTGTACATCTGCTCTGGCACTGAGAACAGTTCTCTAGCATCATCGTTGAGTTGACCCTTTTCAAAACTGATCAAGATTAGTCAAGAGAAGTACCAGGTAAAGGTGGGAGATTGGAAGGTCCCCTCATATGATCAGAGACATATCCTTTGAGGAACCACAAAGAAAGCCCGCCCAGAGCAATGGCCGGACCTCCCACGGCAATCGCAGCTCCCACAGGCAAAGTTGCTTGAATGTTCAGAACTGCATCCATTTTTTCGTGATTCCAAAATTGGGTATCTTTTCCTGCTGCTTCACTGAATCAATGCAAAAAAATGGGTGTGTTTATTTGTAAGCACTGTAGTAGACCAACTGAGGACGTGGAGAGGTGGAGACTTGGAGTGGAGTGACATGGGAGAAAAGATCCCAAGTTCATTGGTAAATGATACTCGGATAGTTGTTGGAGAAGCAGACGAGAGGAGCATCTCAAGATTTGTCGCTTGCTAGCATTGGGCTGTGGATGGAATATCCGGCCACTAAGAAAATGGTTTTGGTAATGGAGAACTACTCTCTCCACGGTCCGCCTGTCCAGCCAGCCTCGTGATGATGAAGAAAGCAGATTAAAGCCAACACTGCCATCATGATGAATAAACAAACTCTTTTGATGGTTTGGCTTTGAAGGGCTGACACCGTCCGCTGCAAGACACTTTTTCGCTCTTATCATAATCCTTTTCTAGTATAAAAAATTGTTGCTCAAACTTTTTGTATTAGTGGAGATAATAGCTAATGATTCTATGTTCTTTATTTACGTTGTGTCATTATCTATTTTTTCGTATCATTTTTTGGTTTATCTTTCAAATTTATGCAATGCTACATTTCATTTGCATCTAACGGCACGTACCTTGTAAAGATTTAAATTAGAGTTATTTCTTGCTAATTTATGCAATACTACATTTCCCGTACATTTAACGGTTCGTAACTTAAAAGATTTTATTTTATTGCACAATCTTCTTGAATCATCGATGATACTCCAATGTTAAAAAGATTATTTCTTCTGTATTTGATGCTGTCATTAGTTTGTTGAATCTCCTTCCACCGTTACACCTTTGAATCCACATTCTTCTCCAAAACAAATCGTTTCATTTGGAGCGATTGCCTCTGCTGTTTCTAGATCCTTAACTTCTCTTATAAGTTTTGACAGTCCTGCCTTACACAAGCCACTACTATAAGGATCACTCCTATGCCTATTGTTGCATCCTCTATAAGGAAGATCTGAATCCCTTACTATAACCATGGGAGGGGTGGGGCTAGGGAGAGTGTTGTCCTCCTTGCTGAGAGAGAGAGTGAGAGAGAGAGAGAGAGATGTAAAGAGAGAGGGATGTAAACCATTGTTACTCTCTCTCTCTCTCTCTCAGCAAGGACGACAGTAGTTACAGCAGTGAATCCAAATCCCTTTAAGGAGGGTGACATCGAAGTTAATCTTTACAAATCTTGGAAGTCTTCATTGTAGCTGATGGCAAAAGAAAATAATTAATTTACACTTATACCCACTCATTAATTAAAAACCACACACGCTGCATCATATTACATGATTTGCACTTAATTGGCCTAGTTTGTTCATAGAAAACTCAAATTTGCTCACTTTAACAAGTGAAAATGTATAATTACTCAAAGGTAAGGGATAGGGTTATCCGTGCAATTTCAGTTCAACTAGAAAAATATTAAAAACAATGCAAACATGTTTGTCCTTAATTTCATGATCCAATGGTTATAGAGCGGTACTTAATTTTAGTTGTTTGGAACATTAAAAGAATAATTGAAATTAAATTTCATGAAATCAACTGAGTTCAAATTACTATAGTGTAATATCTAATAAAAAATAATCGGCTTTTATGAGATTTGAATTTATTTAAACAAAACAATAATTTACCTTATCTTACCCTTTATTTCTGCAATCGATCAATCTATCACTATCGTTTTCATTGTCGCTGCCGCCACATCACCTTTACTATCACTGCAGTGCCACCTCTATTGTTATTCTCACTGCCACCACCATTGAAACAGCTATACCCATCACTGCTGGACCGTTACACCCATCAAAACTGTCACACTGTCATCACCACATGAACCGGCACTATCACTATTAAGTGGATTACATCACCACTACGACCACAATTACCATAAATAGATCGACATCGCATCAGCCGGCCCCACACCCACTGTCATCACACTCCACACCACAACTTTCATTGTCACTACAATTACCACCGGTGCCATTGTATCAATTCTGCCGTAATAAACATAATTGTCATCACCACCACCTGCACCACTTCATACTGTTGCCACCCCTATGACAACTATCACCACCATGTCACTAGTGACCTCTGAATACCACCTCCAATATTACCATTCTTAGTGCAAAAATGTACAAATTTAGTTTAAAATGTTGTGAATTTTGCCTCACCTAACAAAAAAGTACGTCGACTATTAAACACCCTTTTAGTTATTTACATACTGCTTTACACTAACTTGACACTTAAAATATCTTTTTAACAATCATGTCCCTTCCCGAATGCTTCATCAATCTCCAACCTGCCCGCCTTGCCAACATTAACCTTATCCCGTTTTGTTTTAAAAGATAATTTTCTTGGTCCAATTTTGTCGTTTAAGATTTTTAAAGTTATACAACCTTATTCCGTACATTGAAGACTATGTACGGACATATGAGAACTCATACAATGAAAGTGGCAGTGGTGGTGATGCGGCGGCAAACGGAGATGATTGAAAAAGTGGCACATGTGTCTGCTCTAGAGATAAATGAAGTGAGGAAAAGCAGAATTGATTAGGGTTAAGAAATTAAAAGAGCAAGATAATATAGGTCTACTTTTCGGGAGAAAAAAATTTCAGATGGTAACAATCCCTCAATCAGTGGAGATTTTGTTCAATATTAGGGGAATTCTGATTTTTTTTTTCTTTTTATGACAAGATGAGTGCGAGTATCTTGATATGAGAGAGACTTTTTTTAAACTTTGAATTAAAAAGATAACATATTTTAATAGGGGTTGAGTTCAACCACAATTGTATTGATAGCAGACTTCTGCTTTTAAAATTTTTGATGGGTAGATTCACTTTCAAATCGAAATCCTAAAAGTTTGCATCTTTGAGTTTTAAATTCAGCAGGCTCAAACTTTTTGAATTTTGACATTAAACTGATATTCAATTTTTCGGATAACTCCAAAAAGCCACAAAACGAATTGACACATAGGATTATTTTTTCAAAATTATGAAAAAAAAAATGACACGTATTATTTTTTTGAATGAAAGCTCTCTGGTTCACTCTTGGAATTCCTACATTTGCTTGGAGTATAGTATAATTTCACCAATCTCCAAGATCTTGCAAAGACTCACTTTTACTCAATTTTAGTTCTAAAACCATAGTTATCATAGAGAACGACAAAAACTTAGGCTGAGAACCATAGGTGAAAATCCCCATCAGACTCGTGAGAGAAGGCAAACGAGGCAGGCCATTTGGTTCCTTACAAATGTGGCTAACCATTTAATGAAGCAACAAATTTTCATTCGTTTTGGTGTTGGCTTTAGACGAAGCCTCCTAGTCATTCATAGATCTTCTCTCAATCTTTAATTTAGTGCCAAAAAGTTAAAGTTATTGAGTTCTAGTTACAGATATTATATGAGTGATTAGTAAAATATTTCTAAACTCTTTAAAGTAATAATAGATTCTTTTGCTCAAAACTTTTGTAGTACGAATTCTATGACGTGGTTCTTATATTAATTAAATTTGACCCCCTCCCCCCTCCCATGAATAAAGGCCCGCGTTCCGCACCTCAAACCACCATTGTTGGATCATGAAATTTTCTCTATGGGAATGCAAAATTGAGCTTGGTGTTGGAAGTAGAGATTATGCCAATCCAATTCCCAATGCCGAGAGATTACTATCACTACTAGGTCCAATCACCCAAAACTCTTGTTATACCACTTCTAGTTCTTGACGATCACTCCACCACCATATATATACACGCAGCCAAACCACCAGACAACCGCAGCTGAACAACCCCATCCGCCCACGGTGTACACCAGAAGTTGGAACCGAAGTACAGTACTAAATTCAAGTTCCACTTGCATTTTCCAGTTGGGCATTGGTGCTGAAGTGAGAAGTTGACAACAACCAAGGAGCGTTTAGCCAGGCCTTTAAGATTGCTGCCGAGGTACTTATAGTCAGATGTCTGACTTCAAGGTTTAGGCCTGAAGAAATTGTGCAGTTTTCGTTTAATGAAGAGGTCCAACTTCTTTTCTTATCTGGCTTCTACATTTCCCAGGCAGATTCTAGCTTAAAGGGATAACATAAACGTACGGATATACTTGTTAATATACTCGGTACTTGCTTCAAAACAATCCTTAATTGGCCATCACAACATAACCTGGCAAATCTACATTGTTCAGGTCTTGACACTTCAGTTTGAGCATTTCCATGTGATACAAGCGCTACACGAGCTGAATATAAACGAATCAACTGTGAAAATGCTGCGTTTTAGTTCAGAATCAATTTCTTGGCTTTAAGATTGCTTGCATGGGGTGAAGTTTGTGAGTAGTAAGTACTTGAGTATCAACATTTTCTTCCTCCCCATCCTTGAGTTTCCACTCAAACTCTTGTACAAATCCGCCAATTGCCATACAAGAAATTAGCATAGCTTGGAGAGCACCTGCACATACCCTCTTTCCCCCTCCAAATGACATCGTCTTGAACAAATCCACGGTGTCGTTATTCTCATGAAGAAATCTCTCAGGCCTCCATTCTTCAGGATGCTCCCACACTTTGTTCTCCATGTTACATGCGTATAAGTTTATAGCGATCTACACGGGTCAATGTAGTACAACTCCAACAGTTAAACTGGCCGGAAGAAGTAAGAAAAGATGGAAAAAAAAGGTAACAAATTAAGAAGGGAACAAGTATAACCTCACTTCCAGCAGGGATATGATATCCTCCTAACTCTGTGTCTTCGTGCACATATCGTAGAGGTATTACTGGAACAGGACTATACTTTCTTATAGTTTCGTGAAAAATAGCTGACAAGTATGGAAGCTGACACAGTTTGTCCTCCGTAATCTTCTCTGATCTACAGATACTTTGAATTTCCCCATAGAGATGGTCCTATTGGTTTGAGAGAATCAAAATCATGCCAAAACAGTATGCTGCATGCAACAAAGTAGTTCAGATTACTCCTATTCGGTGAACAACAAACCTGGGACCTCGGGGTTTTGGCAAGTTCAAACATAGCCCATTCAACTGTGACCATAGTAGTGTCTGCTGCTTGAATAATGACCTCCCAAAGCAACATAGCCATTTGTTTCTCTGATAGTGTTTTGGCTTCGGACAACAAGAAATCTAGATAACAATCTATATCCTGTTTCCATTCCAGCCATGGTAAACAGCTAAATAGCCATGAAACAATAGTGAAGACTCAGGAACATGAACTTCAAAGGTAACGCTAATTAAGTACCTTTCCCGAATCAATTCGTTTCTTCTGTTCCTGAATCAGGGCCTTCATTAATGCTTCCCTTTGCATACACATTTGCTGAATTTTTCTTTCAAAGCTTTTATTTGGGATCCATTTTAAATATGGAAAGAAATCTCTCCAGTCCACTTCAATGGCACCCTCCATTGGACCAGTCACCAGAACCTTAAATATTTCCTCTCTTGACAATGTGGTTTCAAGTTCTTTCACATGAATGGAGGCTACATCCTTTCCCAGAACCTACATTTTATCTTAACACGTTAGGCTTTCCAACACAAAAGTTTCAATCTTTTAGTTGATCAAACCATGATTCAAGCTACTTCTTTTAGTACAGCTCTGTAAAATGCTTGTACCACCAGGTGTTATATAGTGCACCAATTGGGAGTCAAAATTTGAAGCGTTAGTTTATAAAAAAAAAAACATACAAAGATGACTTTAACCATAGCAATTAAGAAAACTCACTTGTTTAAGAGCTAATCCAAAAAGTTCATACCCAAATATTTTCTTCAGATTTACAGCTTCGAGAGGACATCTCTTAAGATGAGCCTGCAATTTGCTTGTACTCTTTTCCATCAGTGTTTCTCTGTGGATGCGATGCCGCTTCTGACACATTCAACACATGAATAGCGTGTTAAATTTTTATCTATCGATAAAAAAGACGTGCACACTTGAGCATTTGTTGTAACCGCAAACCTGAGCATTAGGCCCTAAGACATTTGTGAGCACAAGTCGCTTCATCATCTTGTGGAACTCACCGTAATCACTCATTGCCACCATGGTTTTATCAAAAGTGAGGGTCTTCAATGCACTTGATAGCTTTCTTGTTGAAATAGATGAGAATCTGGTCACCATGGCCTATAGTAATGTCATTGAACAAGCTGTCTTAAATATCAAATTACCAAGTCCAACCAACCCCCAAACCCAACTCCAACCTACTCCATCCAAAAAGAAAGACATGTTCTGTACTATACTATACTATACTATAGATGTTATGTAACAGTTTGAACAATGTCTTTTATTGTAAAAGTATTTTATAACTATTGTTTAATTTATTTCCCCAAGGTTGTGAAATGCAAATATGCTTTATACAATAGAGGATTGATCTTCTATTGGATTGAATTGTCATCCAATATCACTTATGTTACACCAAGCGCTACCAGGATAAAATCGAAAAAATTTAGCTGTTATCCCCTGTATAGCGACAATCAATTGTCTCTAAATATTTCTAGTGGCTTTTATTTAGTGATACTAAAAAAGTGCAGCTAATAATTATCGCTAAAAGTGTTAGAAGAAAAGTCACTAGAAACATTTAACGACTATTAATTTTCAATATACACGGGGTTGGAAAAAGATTTCTACAACTCGGATATGAGCCTAAGTTTGTTCGGATAAGATTACCTCTTTGACGACATCGCTAGAATTGAGGACGATAATAATGTTGGCACCGGTTCTAATGGAATAAATAGGCCCATAGGTTTTGGCCCATTGCGTAAAAGTCTTGTGGGGTTTCTTCTCTCTTAGCTGCAGTAGATTCCCGATCACTGGTAGCCCGGGTACCTCTATGTTCGAACAAATCGAGGCCCATTAACATATAATCGATAACATGCAAAAATGCTTTGTTCAATTATAATTAATAGTCGCTAAATAAAGTTAGTGAAAAAATTTACAACGCTAAAAAATTATTATTGAAAATGCCAACAAACGCATACATTGATTTTGATCACTGATTAACAAATTGCAGCCTCCTAGCTACAGCTAAAAGTTTGTACTACGAAAATGTCATAGAAATCAAGCAATGTCGTCAGGTAATTGTCATTGTCGCTTCCATATCTTGAGATTGTGAGTTAATTTTTTTGCCGACGATGACATTTCGGTCTCAAGCTTTTATTTCCCAAAACCAGCCTAGAGGTATGGCTTGTAATGAGAAAATCTTTTGAGAAAATATTTACGAGCAAAGATTTTCTTCATTTACTTGCATTGAATTTTCACACGTTACATGCATAGCATTCACAAAGCAACAAGTAACCATGAACATGATCTAGCGTCCATGCACTTTTGACGGTCTAAATTTATTGAAAAGATTTTGGTTGCCGGCCACTCTGATAGTTGAAATAACTTACAACCCCTCCATATAACTTGCTAGTATACTTTTGGAGTCATTTTTAGTAACAGCTTTTAGTAGCACTTTTTTTTAGCATTACTAATAAAAAGCCAGTAAACATATTGAGGGGCCATCATTTGCTAGGGGTTGTAAGATCCGCTTGCAGTCACAATTTTTTGAATGCATTACGTGATTGTACTGCACAATTTAATAGTTTATCCAACATTAGATGTATGGAACTGAACCCAGGAAGTTGTTCGGAATTTTCCAACAAGTAAGAGAGTAGTACCGGGCAGAGTTTGGAGAGTGGTTGGTTTCCTCCTATGACCACAGGCATATCTCGCGAGGAACCACAAAGAAAGACCGGCCAGAGCAACTGCAGTTCCCAAAGCCAATGTTGTAAAATTTTGAAAAGTTGCACCAACAACTGATGCCATTGAATGAGATAGTAGGGGAAAGAATAGTGAGTTTCCTACAAGTACGCTCCTTTGCCCTTTCTTTATGTAGATACCTCGTCTGTTTAAAAGATACCAGATGTTGCTGGTAAATGATACCAATGAAGGGTTACAAAAGATGAAGACAAGAGGGGTTTCGTTGAACTCCATGAGAACAAAATTGTTCACTCAGAATGAAAAGGACATCAGAACCCAGCTAATTTCTGTCCCTTTCTCTGGCTTCTTGTAAAGGAGTTTTACATTCCGGATCATAGACGTTGATAACGAAGTGTTCTCCTCGAAAACATATTTTATTTACGTTGCATTAATCTTGCAGTGGAATGGTAAAGACCTGATAAATTGGACGAAGGCCATGCAGACGAGCACTTTTTATTTGTTTCAATCTTGGAGCTGCGAACATAACCTATCTCATTGGATCTTTGCACAACGGAAATGGAAACGTTGATAGCGGGAAACCATATCCTTCTAATAAAACATCACCTAGTATAGTTTATTGTAGATATCAGATGTCAATAATGTCACTTTGTCCTAATACTGGGAAGGTTAGAAAGTCAGATGTAGCAAAACCTACCTTTGTTTTAACTTCAGCAATTTGGATCTAGAATCTCAGGATCGTAATGGACCAATTTTGTGAAATACGGAGCAATAGATACAATATATATGCCTTTTTCTCTTGCCCTGAGCTGAGATCTTGTAAACAGTATATAGGTACCTCGGTGCATCTATCATTCTACATGACCTAATGTCTTTCAATAAATAATTACTTACCGCCTAACCTAATGTGAAGTTAGTAACTAGATTGTGAATTTTGATCACTAAAAGTAATTTCTTGGCCCAAAAACTATGTCATAGTTGCCAATTTTGTTGGTCTTCAGTGTTTGCTCAAGCTTTTTGGGAATGGAACTATCACTCAAGCAAGATATGAAGAATTTTCGCTTTATCCTTTCAGCAGTTGAGATCTAACTGCAGAACTGTGTATAATGCTGCTATGTTCAAGGTGCAAATCAAAGAAAATGAACCATAAAATGATGGTAATCATATCTATATAGTTCTACTAACAAGTATAAAGGGAGATTTACACTTTGCTGCTTTCGCTGAACCAAAAGCTTCTCTCTAAGTTGGGGATGCAGCAAGTCATACATATATTTTTTCTTTTTCACGGTCACAAACTATAAACTAACAAAAGTGGGTTGATGTTTCTGAATGGTTGTAAAACTAGTAATTAAGAAGAGAGAAAAAAGAATAAGATGTACCATTTTAATACCCTGGGAACACAGGTGGTGGTGGTGATGAGTATACAGAGCCGAGAATGGGTGGGAGAATAATGTCGTCCTTAGGTGGAGGAGACGGTGATGTCGAAGGTGGTGAGTTTCTTGGGGGTGGTGGTGGAGAGCGAAGCGGTGGTGGTGGTGAGAAAACCGGTGGAGGTGGAGAGTGAACGGGAGGAGGAGGTGAGTGGAACGGTGGGGGCGGAGAATGAAGTGGAGGTGGAGGAGAGTGGACAGACGGCGGTGGGGAATGAACTGCAACTGGAGGTGGCGGAGAGTGCACAGGCGGTGGTAGGGAATGAGCTGGAACTGGAGGTGGAGGAGATTTAACAGGCGGTGGTGGGGAATGAACTGGTGCGGGAGGTGGCAGAGAGTGGACAGGTGGTGGAGAATGAACTGGTGATGATGGTGAGTGGACTGGGGGTGGTGGAGAATGGACTGGAACAAGAGGTGCAGGAGAGTGGACAGGTGGTGGTCGGGAATGAACTGGAGGTGGCGGTGAGCGAACTGGGGGTGGTGGAGAATGGACTGGAACAAGAGGTGCAGGAGAGTGGACTGGTGGTGGTCGGGAATGAACTGGAGGTGGCGGTGAGCGGATTGGGGGTGGTGGAGAATGGACTGGAACATGAGGTGGATGAGAGTGGACAGGTGGTGGTAGGGAATGAACTGGAGGTGGCGGTGAGCGGATTGGGGGTGGTGGAGAATGGACTGGAACAGGAGGTGGATGAGAGTGGACAGGTGGTGGTGGGGAATGAACTGGAGGTGGGGGTGGTGGCGAATGGACTGGAACTGGAGGTGGAGGAGAGTGGACAGGTGGTGGTGGGGAATGAAGTACTGGAGGTGGCGGGGAGTGGACTGGGGGTGGTGGAGAATGGACTGGAACCGGAGGTGGAGGAGAGTGGACAGGTGGTGGTGGGGAATGAAGTACTGGAGGTGGCGGTGAGTGGACTGGGGGTGGTGGAGAACGCACTGGAACTGGAGGTGGAGGAGAATGGACCGGTGGTGGTGGCGAATAAAGTACTGGAGGTGGAGGAGACTTAATAGGTGGTGGTGGTGAATGAACTGGTACTGGAGGTGGAGGAGACTTAATAGGTGGTGGTGGTGAAAGAACTGGTACTGGAGGTGGAGGAGACTTCACAGGTGGTGGTGGTGAAAAAACAGGTACTGGAGGTGGAGAGTGGACAACTGGTTCTGGAGGAGAATGTACTACTGGTGGAGGTGATCTTTTGTGTGGTGGGAAAGATGGTTTTGGTGCGGGCTTTGGTGGCTTTGAGACCGGCGGGGGAGGCAATTTTATCTTGGGAGGCGATGAGGGTTGTGGTTGCGGTTTAGGTGTTGATGGTGTGGGCTTCGGTGGTGGTTTTTTCTTTACAACCGGACTTTCACGCGAAGGCCTTGAACACTTATCCTTGCTACAATCAACCGGTTTGCTCACAACAGGCACACACTCTTTCTGAGACTTCTGCTTGGGACGACCACGCAAACAGTTGCTAGTATCATCCAATGCAACACCTTTCCTCGAACCCGGCTGGCAACCTTTTTCCTCACCGGTGAAGTAATTTTGACCAAATGTGAAATTCACCAGGCTAGGCAAGCGACAAATGCTGTCAGAAACAAGCCCGGTAAACTTGTTGTAAGCAACATCCAAGTGCTCAACCTTTTCGAGGCCCGTCAGTGTTGTCGGCAATATCCCCGCGAACAAATTTGCTCGCGTATCTATGACGGTCGCGTTCCCAAGCAATCCGATCTCGGGTGGTAAACATCCCGAAAGTTCATTGCTCAAGAAGACTATTTCGTTCAACGTGTTTGTCATGTTGCCGATGCTTCGCGGAATGCAGCCTTTGAAATTGTTGTTGGCAAAGACTATGACGGAGGCTGGGGATTTCCCGAGGTTATCCGGAATGTAGGAAGCGAATCGGTTGTCGTTCAAGAACAAAGCATCGAGAGCTTTGTCGAAGAGTTGAGGCGGCAAATCTCCCTCAAAATTGTTGTACCTGATATCTAGGTACTTGAGATTAGGCATTGAAAGAACCACGTTTGGAAATTGACCAACAAACCGGTTGTTGCTAACATCAAATTCATGAATAAGCTTTAGCTTCTCAAAGCTCTTGGGAATGATGCCACAAAATCGGTTGGAATTGATGTGGAAAAGGGCAGCGTCCGTCAATAAGCCCAACTCAACAGGGAGGTACCCCGCGATATCACCGTGGTTGAGATCAACTCCGGACACCACATTGAGTTTAGGATCATCAAGAGCTGGTGAGCAAAAGACACCCTTGTAGCTACAAACATCGTGGCCTTCCCAGTTGCTTGTGAAATTTAAAGGGTCGGAATACATGGCCTTTTTCCAAGCTTGAAGCCCAACGTAGGCGTGCTTAAGCCTAGGATTGGCAAATTTGACTTGTACGTCCACCTCAAATTCATATTGATCGGGCAAGTTGTCCTTCTCCTGAAGCGACAAGAGTTGGCGGTGCGCGATCAAGGATGCTTCGGCATCAGATAGCGCTAAAGAGAATGAAAACCAAGAGAGTATCAAGAGAGAGATGAATAGGATGCAGCCGGAGGCCCGCATTTTGGGAGGGGTTAGCAGCATTGGCAAGCCGCCCTGGAATGGCCCAAGGCTGCCTTTTAGGAGGTGAAGTTATGTATGAATGAATGAATGTGGGTCACTGGAATGAGGAGGGTTCTCAGATAACAGAGTTTTCTCGAAGGTTGGGAGGCTATTTGAGAGGCTGTGCAAAGATTTCTGAGGCACTCCTAAATTGGTTTGTGGTAATTATTATGAGGCACTTTGCTGGGCTGGGGAGGAAAAATCTAGTTTTTAGGAAATGGTAAGTGTAGATGCATGTATAGTTGTCTGAAACTAGAATCGACCATTGAAAATGTAAGGAGGGAAAATTTGAGGACCAAGTCAAAAACTCAAGGACCTAATGGTGGTCTTGAGAACACCCAGTCACGTAAAGGCAGGTAAGTCTCAGGTCTCAACAGATTAATCGGATGCCAGTCTGAAATCTGAAACAAGTATAAAAGGCCAAGGGGGCAGTAATTAAACTCCTAATGGTTCTTTTCTCATTTTCTTTTATTGATAGCATTAGCAGCGGAGTCAGAAATCTTATAAGATGAGAATGAAGGTTTGAAAGTGTCTTATACTCGATGCAGAAATAGACAGTGAAACTGACAACGGTGCTGAGAAATTAAAAACACATTCTACTCTTTGTACTTGCACTTGGACGTAAAATAATAAAAAATACCTAGAAGGAATAGACATTCTAATATAGATCTATAGTAACAAAAAGTTAAAAAAAATTGAAGTGTTATATTTGGCAGGAGTATTTTATATATTGGAAAGAATGTCTATAATAGAGTCTAAAAAATATAAGAGCCAAAACACGAAAATGGTTCAAAGAGGGACACCAAATTAAAGTGAAAAAAATATATATACAAGAGTCATAATAGCAAGAATATTTTCTTGCTAAAGGGTGGGCGTGGGCACGTGCGCATTGTGCTCCCTCTTTTCCTCGGCCGCAGGGTAGGGTGCTCTTTTTTGAGTTACTTTATGATTTCTAATTAATTCCTTAATGAAGAAGGGGACTCCACTTTAAACTTGCATGTTTTGGGTCTAAGCGTCAAAAACAAAACTCAAATGACTATACAGTGTGTCTAATGATTTCTCAATTTTTTGCTTTTAAA
>JAVXUP010004256.1:0-36762 GCA_033070095.1 Escallonia herrerae | reverse complement strand
GCTGGCTGTCCACAAGGGATACCAAAACCCGCTGTAGACATGCGGCCATACAGGGGTGGTCGAGGGCCGAACTTCGAGGTGGCTGATGCCTTGATTTTGTTGGGTGACGAGGTGCACCAGTGGAATACCTGGCAGGAAACGTATGATAGCCTTGTATCGCTGAAGCACGACGGCATTAGTACTGAGGAATACTTACAGTGGTTTCTCAGGGTGACGCGCACGAGGGTGAATCGCCCTTCCCAGGTGAAGAAGACATCGTACGCGCCACGTGAGGTCTATGACCAGTTCTGGGCATTGGCCATTGTAAGTCATGCTAGTGTTGTTTGATAATTTATTTGCGCACCTTATCGACCATTTGTCAAATATGATTAGCCATATTTTCTATGCATGTTTTTTAGGTTGACCAGGGCATTGAGGTGTTCAAGCAGCTGGAGTCGTTTGACTGGTTTGTCGCGCAGGCTCCTGACAATCTCAAGAGGTCCATTGAGAAGTACAAGACTGAAGTTCAAAACTTTAGTCTTGCGTACCGGGGTTACGAAGGGGAGCCGTCTAGTCGCCCTCGTCCTGAAGCGTACGACTATCAGCCCCAGAGTCAGGTGTGGGAGTCGTCTGGTCGCCCTCTTCCTGACGCGTACAACTATCAGCCCCAGAGTCAGGTGTGGGAGCCGTCTGGTCGCCCTCCTCCTGACGCGTACGACTATCAGCCCCAGAGTCAGGTGTGGGAGCCGTAGTCGCTTGCCTCCTGACGCATACGACTCTCAGTGCCAGAGTCAGGTTCCCCAAGTAGGAATCCAGGCCTCGCGCCCAAGCTTTCGGTCGGACAAAGGACAAGCGACGAAGCCATTGAGGTCGGACAAGATGGCTTGGATCGACCGGCACTACTTCGGGCATGAGCCTGTCAATTCAGCAGACTTTCCCCTTGCGACATTCCTAGGTCATGAGGATATCAGAACGTTGGCGCCGGAGACAGATCTTTCAAATTTTGTCATGAACGCTTACATAGAACTGCTCCGGATTAGAGAGCAACGTTTTAACCGTTCTGAATATTTGAAGCTTAACATGTATCCCACTCATTTTGTGGAATTAACGGTGAGAGAATTCACAGAATGGAGGCGAGGGGGCGGCAGGAGTAAGTGGAAACCAGGTCGAAACGTGTTAGGCATGATGAACGCAGACTATCAATGTCCCGCTGCTGATGCGAACCTTATCATGATACCCTGTCATCATGCAAACCACTGGTTCCTATTAGTTCTCCATCCAGCGTTCAGAACGGTTCACATATACGATAGCCTAAGGGAGGACGAGCCTGGACAGCTGCTGGCACAGATGTACAACGAGTACATCACTTTAGTGGTTAGTATTTATTTTTTGACCTTGGCTCATAGTATATTGTTCTTGTCTCATAGGCTTGATTCTCGTTTTTATTGTTGGATGCAGACTACTGTCCTCTCGCTAGCATGCGGACGGCCACAGGGTGACCCTTGGACGGTCGTGATGATAAAGGACCGACCAAAGCAATATAACGGTCACGATTGCGGGATTTACGTCCTCAAGTACATGGACTACATTGCTCGCTCGGAAGTGCTCAAACACTCCTCGTGGACTAGGAAGGATGCCTTGACGTTTAGGTATAGGATAGCCTGGGAGCTGAAAAAGAATGAAGCTAGACGCCTTCATTACCATTATCCTGACGTGCGTGGCTAGCTGCTGTGATGTTACAAAAAACTGTACCAAAAAGAAATGTACATAATTTTTCGCATGCTATGAATTTGGCGCTAAAATGTGCGCGAATATACCTTTCATATGACGCATTCGAAAAAATTACGCGTCTCGCTTTTCGCCGAAATTCATAGAAATGGGCTAACTAGCGTGCATGAGTGCAATGAGCGAAAAAAAAAGTGACAAAAAAAATTTCAACTTTTTTCGGAAGCTATCAAATGGGCCTAAAGTGTGCCCGAATAGGCCCTTCCTAGGAAAACTCAAAAATTAATGTGTCTCGTTTTTCGCCGAAAGTCTTACAAATGGGCTAACTAGCGTGCCTGAAGTGCAATGAGCGGAAAAAAAGTGACAAAAAAAATTACAACTTTTTTCGGAAGCTATCAAATGGGGCCTAAAGTGTGCCCGAATAGGCCCTTCCTAGGAAAACTCAAAAATTAATGTGTCTCGTTTTTCGCCGAAAGTCTTACAAATGGGCTAACTAGCGTGCCTGAAGTGCAATGAGCGGAAAAAAAGTGACAAAAAAAATTACAACTTTTTTCGGAAGCTATCAAATGGGGCCTAAAGTGTGCCCGAATAGGCCCTTCCTAGGAAAACTCAAAAATTAATGTGTCTCGTTTTTCGCCGAAAGTCTTACAAATGGGCTAACTAGCGTGCCTGAAGTGCAATGAGCGGAAAAAAAGTGACAAAAAAAATTACAACTTTTTTCGGAAGCTATCAATTGGGGCCTAAAGTGTGCCCGAATAGGCCCTTCCTAGGAAAACTCAAAAATTAATGTGTCTCGTTTTTCGCCGAAAGTCTTACAAATGGGCTAACTAGCGTGCCTGAAGTGCAATGAGCGGAAAAAAAGTGACAAAAAAAATTACAACTTTTTTCGGAAGCTATCAATTGGGGCCTAAAGTGTGCCCGAAAACGGAGTTACCAAAAATATCAATAATCCACAAATCAAATCACAAATTAAAGATTGCACAAACCAAATCACAAATTTAAACATTATAAAAGTTCAATTTATACAACTGAAACATTAACCCTAACACTCTTCCTCATCATCGTCCTCCTCGACCATACTGCCAGGTTCGATACCTAACACTTTATAATGGTTTCTCTTGTCATGATCAGTCATCTTATTACACAACGCACACTTTCGTAATTTTTTTTGACCCGTTGCTTCTTCAATCGGATTCTTCATGCGTATTGCTCGTTTTCGCCCTTTTGTTTGAGAAATAATTGGATCAAAAATGTCGTCCTCCTCACCTTGTAGGTCAGTGCCGTCAATGACTGGCTGTTTGGCTCGATTGAATCTACCGCCTGGAGTTGGTCGAGTAGTCGGAGTGTCCACAGTTTCTGGTAATGCCATCCTAAACTGTGCATGCATAGCCTTATCCCGTGCGGCTGCTTCAACTTGATACCTGTACCCATCAAATGTCGACGCTGCATCCATTGATAAACCGTGCATGATGTTACAAAGGTGATTATATCGCAGCGTCTCAGATTGCTCGAAATCAACTGAAACATTGGGCACGTAAGGAATGTGACCGTGGACTCTGTTGGCTTCCTTCGTCCACCGTTCCAAGATATACGGTGGAGGGATTTCACTAGCATTCTTGGCGCTCAAAACCCTCAACGCGTGTCGACAAAGTATACCTTTATGCTCAAACAGTTGACAGTTGCAATTAACCAACCCGGTGTCCTTACAAACTGCTACGGTAAAATGTCGTCTGGTCCTCGGAGCCGACGAAGAGCACGGATTGGCGAAGTTCGTCACATTTGTCAAAGCATAAACCTTGATGTCTCTGGTGGAATACTCGTGCAACTTTGTCATGCCATATTGATTCGACTTTAGTAGTTCCTCTTGAAACTGTCGAAACATTTCCTTGGTATAGACTTGAGCCGCATGAGCCTCTAAAGGTGAATAAAGTAGTATAGCTCTTTCTTTGCAAACTGTAGCCGCGTCGGCTTCTCTCTCACGGTACAATTGCCTGTCAACGGCTTTCTGCATCTCTAGTACGAACTCCGCTATACTTGAAGACTGGCCTACGTACCCATCAAAGAATGAATTCATAGCTTCGCTTCTCGAGGTCGTAGTCATTCCGGCTGCAAAAAACTTCTTGGTGTAGGCACCGACCCACTGTGTCTTGATCTCATACAACGATTGTAACCATTCGTGATTGTGCAAATAGTAAGTATCCATTAACGTGGCCCACCTCTCCTCGAACACGTCTACCGTCAACGATTTCTTCACACATGTATTAAAGTCAGTCTTGAATGACGGATGGTTTGCATATACATGGTGAAGCCGTTCGGGATATTTGTTGCTTATGTGCCATGTGCACAGGCCATGGTGAGTATCTGGAAGGACCTTAGCGATTGCATTTTTCATTGCCAGATCTTGGTCGGTGATGATGGTCTTTGGAGGAATATGATACATTGCTTGAAGCCACGTTTCAAATAACCACGTAAATGACTCCTCCGTCTCATCCCTAAGCAGGGCAAAGCCAAACGAGATTGACTGATAGTGGTGGTTCACCCCGGTGAACGGAGCAAAAGGCATAGAGTACTTATTGTGCGGTATGTGGTGTCAAACGTCACAACATCCCCAAAATTTTGGTAAGCAGCTCTAGAACGGGGGTCCGCCCAAAATATAGTACTAATGCGGTTCTCATCATCCAGTTGGAGACTGTAAAAAAATCCAGAATTCTCACTCTGAAGGGACCTGAAGAGATCAAGTGTAGTTTGAGAATCACTCTTACCGAAAGACTCTCTCCTCTGAGCACGAAGTTCATTTCGAAGGTCTACTTCGTTGAAACTCAACTTGTCAATCCCCCCAGCCTGGCTTGAGAAAACCCCCATCATCTTAGAAGGTGGAATTTTAGCCTCGGCCATTGTAAAAATTAGTTGTCTGTGTGCCGCGCTTATTTCTCGGTGTTGATGAATTTGACCAATCTTACTAGGGGTCATCAACTGATGATTATGGCTCAACTCCACTCCTGTCACAACCCAATGGTTTTCATTTTTTCGGTGTACTGCATACACATGGGCCTTGCAGCCGGTACCCGGAAATGTGTCCCGTTTTCTTTGTCTTGTTGTCCCTTCGTCACTGATCCGAACGACCGGAGTTACATGCGGTGCTCCTCTATGACACTCAAATAGTCTTGCACAAATTTGATCTGTATTCGCCCGTTTTCTAGTCGTCTTAGTTCTAATACCGAAACCTATCGTTTTCGAATATGCTCTATAGTATGCTTCAACTTCGTCCAGTGCTTGAAAAACTTGACCAACGTAAGGTGGATCAGAACCTTCACAAAAATTATTTCCTCCAGTTGCATCCATATTTATACTGGAATCTAAAAAATAAAAATTATATCATTCTCAACAAGTCATAGATTTAAATAAAAGAAGAATAAAATTTATTTAAACCACCGTCTTTCGAGAAATTTGGTATAATGTAAAATTAGCAAAATAGCCCCCGATGAGCGACAAATTACCGAAATGCCTCCGGGGGTTCATTATCACCCTAACGCCCCAAATCAGCTTCAAAACAACCTTTCAGGTGCTTTGCTTACATTTCTGGACTAAGAAATCCTTTGAAAAACTTAACGCTGCAAATTTACGAAAATACCCCTATCGGGGATGCGAATTACCAAAATGCCCCCTGACAACAAGCTTCCTGAATTCACTCTTTAAAATAACTTTTCAGGTGTCTCACACCCTTTCCTGAACTAAAAGTTATTTTAAGCACAGATTTGTGTAACGTAAAATTAGCAAAATAGCCCCCGGGGGTTCATTGTCACCCTAACGCCCATCAAACCAGCTTCAAAACAACCTTTCAGGTGTTTTACTTACATTTCTGGACTGAAAAACTTTTTTTCGGGAAAATTACCAAAACACCCCTCGCGGGGGGGCAAATTACCAAAATGCCCCCTGGCTTCAGAAAATATCAAAATTGCTTTAAAACGCTATTTTAAGCTTCCTGAGTTCATTCTTGATCTAAAAAGTATTTTACGGATTTTTCGCCTAAAAATCCCGAACCGGTGTCCGGATCGAGCGCTTAAAAGCCCGTTCGGCCAAAAAATTAGCTAACGACTTCGGAATGGCCCGAATTCCTGGGGAATGGAACTTCCCAACACCCTAGGGTTCTCATAAAAGTTTCGCACGAAATTGTGCTGTCTTGATATTTTAAATTACACTGCAAAGTTACAAGGTTGCGCGTATCAGTTAACCCCTTTCTAGTCTTTGAAAAACTCTGAAATTTTAACCTGATACAGATCTTTTGAAAATAACTAGGGTCTCTGTTTTGTATTTTGGCAAAATCTAGCTCTAGCTATTTTTTATAAATTCGTGAAAAAACTGTCTAATTAAGTTTTCACCTTTAGCGACAATTACGCCCCGCAATCAGCTGCAAAACAACATTTCAGGCGTTTTACTTACATTTCTGGACTTAAAAGTCCGTTGGAAAATTTTTTCGGGAAAATTACCAAAATACCCCTCTCGGGGTGGCAAATTACCAAAATACCCCCTGGCTTCAGAAAATATCAAAAGTGCTTTAAAATGCTATTTTAAGCTTCCTGAGTTCATTCTTGATCTAAAAAGTATTTTACGGATTTTTCGCCTAAAAATCCCGAACCGGTGTCCGGATCGAGCGCTTAAAAGCCCGTTCGGCCAAAAAATTAGCTAACGGCTTCGGAATGGCCCGAATTCCTGGGGAATGGAACTTCCCAACACCCTAGGGTTCTCATAAAAGTTTTGCGCGAAATCGCGCTGGCTTGATATTTTAAATTACACTGCAAAGTTACAAGGTTGCGTGTATCAGTTAACCCCTTTCCAGTCTTTGGAAAAATCTGAAATTTTTACCTGATATAGATCTTTTGAAAATAACTAGGGTCTCTGTTTCGTACTTTGGCAAAATCTAGCTCTAGCTATTTTTTATAAATTCGTGAAAAATTCTATTTCTGACGCCCTAAAAAATCGCTATTTTGGAATTTTTCGAATGTAATACCCCGATTTGTCAAAACGTAATTTTGACGCCCTTTGACGCCCTAAACACGAATTTTAGACTATTGTAAGAACAACTTAAGCGTAACACAATTTAAACAATCAATTGGTAAGAACAAATTGAAAAATACTTACTTGTTTTAACTTGATATATTTCAAGAAAAATCCACCGGTCTTCTAGCGGTTATCCACCGATCTTCTAGCGTAAATTTTTTTTGTTTGTATGTAGGTGAGATAGGGAGAATGAGGAGGGTGGAAGAAATGATTCGGGGAGGAGGGATTTTATAGAGAGAAAAGTGAGAGAGGAAGAGAAGAACCGTGAGTGAACAGCAGGGAGGGGGAGGCGTGGGGGTGGGGGGGTAGGGTGGTAATGACACGTGGGGGAAGAGGGGGTTCACGGGTGGGGGAAGGGGGGTTCACGGGTGGGGGAAAAGGACATAGGGTGGGGGCCACGGGGTGGGGGGCAAGGGGGTGGGGGGCAAGGGGGGTGACGGGTGGGGGGTGGGGTCACGGAAGGCAATAATGCCAACCGCATGTAGGAGTTGCGGTTGGGCATTATTGCCACCATTTTCTCACGAGTTTTTCATTTTCTCGTGATATTTTCATGAATTTATCATAGTATTTTCGTCCTTTTTTGTCCCTTTTCGTCCTTTTTTGGCCCACGTGGCCAACCGCTGGTAAGACCAGCGGTTCGGTGGAGAAATTTGTATTTCTCCACCGGTGGGTGTGGATCGGCCCCCTATATATATATATATATATATATATATAGGGAGCTGATCCATTGATAGCGCTAGCAAATGGAGTTAAGTTGCAAGCGCGATCTGACCGTCCATCCTGAAAGATGGACGGCCCAGATCGCGCCTTTTTCGAAAACTGTCAATCGTCCGCGACATAGTGTCGCGGACGAACTTTTTTACCTTTTTGCCCCTCCACCCGTCCGCTACATAATATAGCGGACGTTTTTTTGACAAAAATACCCTCATGTTCCATCCGCTACATTATGTAGCGGACGAGTAGGCAGGCACTATTTTTTTTTCTGTCCTTTCTCTCATTAAAATTCTGACATGGTTCTCTCTCTCATTTCTCTCATCAATTTCTGACACACTCTCTTTCTCTCTCTCTCTCTCTCTATCTCTCATCAATTTATGACACTTTCTCTCTCCTTTCTCTCTATTTTCTCTCACCATGATTTCTTTTATGGGTTCTGGATGTAGCACAAATTTTCATAGCATGGATCTTGTTCAGCCGCGAAGAAGAGACGTCGAAGAGCAGCGCCGGAGCATTCAGGCTCGAAGAAAAGGCATTCAAGTAACAGTGCTACTGCCTCACGGCAGTGTCCCTTTGTTCATTTCTCCCTCACACACACACACATGCACTCTCACGCAAGGCAGCAACCTGATGCTACTCCCCTCTCCTTTTTTCACACACAGGTGCACTAATCCCCTCGCCCTCACCTCCTCACGGCAGCCATGGCTGCTTACCCACGAACCCATCACTGTGTGTGTGTGTGTGTGAGGGAGAATTCACAAAGACAAAGCAGAACATGAGAGAAAAAATTGTGATTCCAATTCATTAGAGCCCATTTAACCCTCTCTTTCTTACTTTGTTTCTGCAAACTTTTATCATTTAGGTAACCATACAAACAAAAAACATTATCTGAAGAAAAAATGTTTCCAAAAGGCCAAATTCACAAAGACAAAGCAGAACATGAGAGAAAAGACAGAACAAATGTTTCCCAGAACTTTTATCCCATCTGTGCACTACCAAGACAAAGCAGAGAAACGAGAGAGAGATGTCAGAAGGACAATGAGAGAAAGGACAGAGAAAGCAAAAAAAATAGTGTCTGTCAACTCGTCCGCTACATAATGTAGCGGATGGAACATGAGGGTATTTTTGTCAAAAAAATGTCCGCTACATTATGTAGCGGACGAACTTAAAAAAACGTAAAAAAAATATTTGGACCGTCCGCGATACAGCGTAGCGGACGGGTGGAGGGGCAAAAAGGTAAAAAAGTTCGTCCGCGACACTATGTCGCGGACGACTGACAGTTTTCGAAAAAGGTGCGATCTGGGCCGTCCATCTTTCAGGATGGACGGTCAGATCGCGCTTGCAACTTAACTCCATTTGCTAGCGCTATCAATGGATCAGCTCCCATATATATATATATATATATATATATATATATATATGTATGTCGAGCACCGATATTGCCACCTCTCTTTCAACAGAACCTCTCCTTCCCTTTTTTTGCACCGGAACCAAGCCTTAGACTTTACATTCCTCCAGTGAATTACTTCCTTCGAATATGATTTAAGTCGCATTGACGACTTCTTCAAACCACATCAGCGAGACGCAGTGTTAATTAGGCTATCATGATAATTTTGGACAAGAATGGGACGGCAGTGATTATGGATCAAGTCAGGGAATGAGTGAGTGAGATCGGTTGATTATCATCTACGAGGTCCATCACCTTTTGTCACTAGAATAAGCATTACGGACAATTCTAATATTTTCAAAATAATGTCAATTTAACAAAAACGTTGAACTTAGAAGGTATGCTCTTTACTAGACAGAAATCTACAAACCACATATATATGTATGCACCCTTAACGCCATATGTTACGTCAAAAGCTGATCTAGGACTTGTCTAACTACCAGTTATTCCATCGTTTTCACAGTTGTCGGCCGGAAATCGATCTGCCTTGGAGGTTCTATCATTTCTATATGAACAAAGGGTATGTTCCTCGGTCAGTGTTCTCGAGTTGAACAGCATGAAGTGTTCTATCTTTTGCGCTTGGACTTGAGAGTTGTCATCGAATTTGAGTTGCTGTGCCAGTTTCGCTTCCTTTGGTTGATGAACCAGTTGTTGATTTGCTTTAGCTGCAACCCTGTCTCCTCTACCAGTTTTGCCTTGTCATCTTCCTGCATTCCTCATTAAAATAAAATGCTCAAAACGGCATACAAAATCAATGTTTGATACTTCTTTAAAAGTTATGGCTTGCTGAACAGTAGACCAATATGTTGATGCATCAAATGATTTAGATGAAGTTCATATGCAGCAAAGATGTAACTCCTGATGCAGCTTGCCAGCACTCCCCCTTCTTCACAGATTCTTCGTTTTTAATGTTGTTTGAGCACTGCCTAGTGCAAGCTTAAGTTCAACAGATCGCCTCACATCACTGGCTTTTTGGTTTTTCTCATGAACGATGAAGAAAATCACATTAAAATTCACAACTGTTGTCAGTTTATACCAACCTCTACCTCAGACACATTCACGAAAGAGAAATAAGGTAGGAAACAGAAGAATGACATGATGCTGTTACATAGTAGACAAACAACGTGCTGAACTAGCCTAAAACGATGTCAAACTGAACTGCCCACATCCCTGCCTAAACTGAGATTGCTCTTTTAGGATCACAAGCAGCTAGAGAGAGAGAGGCCCATTCACTTGGGTAAAAAGGAGAGTTCTCAAGCGACAATTGTACGGTAATAGACGTGTTCCATTCGCAAAGGAGATAACATATTCAATGTAGTAAAAGAGAAAACGTAATCAATTGATAACAGCCAGATGTTGAATGCTTTCTGATATGACCATCATAAATTAGTGACTTATTAACAGCGGAGAAGGTAAATTAGTTGTGCCAACCAATTTTCACAAACAAAGAAGCTGGATGATGAAAATATTGGTAGCATTGGAACTACAGTTGGTCAAGTTAAAGCCTTACTGTTGGGTAAGGCCACTTTGAGTGTTGCTGCCACCAATCCTTCAGCACTGAGGTCGTGTCACCAGGTAATTTGCCTGCCCTTCTTTTTCTTAGAATTTCCTCCCTGACATCCTCAATTTTTGACCTAAATCCCTGCAAACACAATGACATGCTGTTTATGAGGTTGAATCAGTAGGCATCTCTGTAAGCATTTCTTGAACAACTAATTAGCTTTCAGAGGCTGAACTGAAGTTATTAAACGAGTGACAGTCACAAACTGCATCTAATCTGCTCACCAACGCAACTTTTCTTCGTTAAGGATAGCTTAACTACTACGTTAAAAGTCCTAGGACCGATGGGAAAATTTATCTCATGCCACAATTAACTCTCAATCCCAAGCAAGGTCCATAAACTTCTGCATTTCGCTTCCGACTTTTATTTTGTCAGACTAGGTCTTTTGCTTATTCATGCTGACCAATATATTCATCATATGAGATAGAAAACAGTTTCAGACGATCACCTGTTTCAGCTCAATTTTCAACTCCTGTCGAACTCTCTCCATAAGAGACCTTTCAGATTCTGTTGGAAGAAGTGGACCAAATCCCATCATGTCATGGCCATCCATGCCTGAATGATCCAAAGACATATCCATTTGCAGCTCATCCTCATCGTCTGACATAGTTGCTCCTGACCCTTCGCCTAGAGTTAATCCTGGAAATTAAGTAAAATCTTTTTTTTGAGAAAGCCTCACTAAGAAATCACGTTATTGACTGATTTCAATCTTATAAACCGTATCCATAGTTGGGAACCCAACTTTGGTATTGGTTCTAGATATAGTCAAGAGTAAATTCTGCAATATGCAGCAGATGAATGATAAAAGCAGGCATACAAAACATTAGAAACATAGGCACAATGCGTCATTTCATTTCCAACGAAAGTTCCTAAAGCATTAACAACAAGTTTACTTAAATAATTTGCGTGCTACAACCAACTCGAACATGCATCAGCAATGATGGAAAAGAGAATAGATCAACATGGGGGATGCTTCCTCTTGTGAAGCATTTTCGTGTCATGTAGCACAGAATATGAGAAAGCAAGAGGTGGAAGTTGTCTAATTGAACACATTACTTTAAGATACATCTTGAGTTGCAGATAGTCGTCTCCCAAGTAAGTTGCATGGATGGATTTGAACGGCAAGACGAATCTGATCCAGGTCACCGGTAGACTAGCCTAAACCTAGGAGAGCAGGCTACAAGCATAGGTTGTCAGTGTGAACAAATACATGCCCACCTGGTATTTTGATCCAAAGATGTGGTTAAACAATGACCCTTTTCTGACATTTACGGCTCAGGCATGCCATGATATGAGTGAACCCGGCCGGCAAATATGTCGAGAGTTAATCTTAATTCTATAAAGTTATGACAATTAACGAGGAAGAATCAAGATATGAATAAATGAAGAGAAGATGAAAAGTGAAAGGTTAGAAGAGTTGCGCATTACCTATGAGTGATTAAATAAAGAGATGAAAAGTGAAAAATTAGGAAAGTTATCTTTAGGAGATTAATGAGTCTTTAATGTCTTGGTATAAAAAATGTGCATCACCTAGTTATTTTACAAGAGAATAAGTGTGAAAGAGTGGAATGAAGTAGAGTGAGTGAGTAAGTTGTTTTAAGAAAGAAGTGTTGATTGAGTAGAAAAAAATATGTTGAGTGTTTCTCCTCTCCACTTCCTCCTCCTCTACCGAAATTCTCTAAATATTTTTGCTGCGAATATATTTCCCTTATGTTATGCCCATCACGCAACAAAATAGTGGATTGCATAGTGAATAAAGCGTAATGCTACGAACATTCATTTTAGTAGATTAAATCGAAATTATTTCCATGGTCCAATTCAGATCATCTCATGCATCCACTTGCTAAAAAAGGCAAAACACAACTTATAATGCAAAACACAATTCCCTTTCGCGCCCTTTTGAAGAATTACCACCGGTGCAGTAAGGTTATTGACGCGTCGCCCACTTGTCCTTCCCCCTTTGTACATGCGAGTCTTAAATTTAAGCACATCTTACTCAAAGGTCAAGGAGTGTCACTTTATATACTCCTTAAAGTCCTTTACAATAGTCAATGTGGGACGAGAACTTTCCAAAAGTTTAAGTATGTAAGAAAATTTTGACTTGCCAAGCCATTTTCAAGTAATGTGAGACTAAAGTACTTCGTGATTTTATTCAAATACTTCGATGTTTTTTCAAAACCAAAAGAGAATTTTTTGTTAAAATACTCCAACACATGTCATGGTATTCTCTCCGAACTATAGTTCATTTCTTCTTATAAAGGAATTCGATTCAAGTTGTTATTGCATATGTTTGTGTGTGTGAGGGTGCAAGTGTTTACTCTTCGTGGGTGTAGTTCAAAAAATAACATGGCAGTGGCAGGTAATTAATTCATCATTTTTGAAACTAGTGTTTTACTTATATAACAGGAATGTGTAGGGAATTCACAAAATCATTTTGTATATATTTGAATTATTTTCAAAGTCTTTTCTTGAGCATGTTAACAATAACTGATATGCTTGAGTTGCCTGAGCATAGTTCATTCCTCAACTGCATTTGCCAACCATTTTTGGTGATTAGGGTTTCAGAATAACTCCTATCTGATTGATCTTGAGCATAATACGTCAAACTGAATTTGCAGAAATCATCACCAATCCAGAAGGAACATTTTAATGCTAAATCTTATACGGCATCCATTTAGAGGGATAGAACAGATTGACAGGAAGCAAAACTAGTGGGTGTGGGACACCATTAGCACAGGGGTAACTGGTAAGTGTTCAAGACCCCCATAATGGGAATACTGAAATTACAACATGAAAGGACCCTTATGTGCTCTTCCAATATTATAATCCTAAGAACGAGTTGGAACACCAAAATTTGATTCCTTTATCTTTCAGCTTCGAATAACTTCCATTGGCACAGAAGTTTAGTTTCCTTTGTTACGAATGGGGCTGCTCAATGCATATGGTAGAGCCTTTGTCATTCAGTAAGCATGGAAAATGTTTAGAAAGAGCAACCTAGCTATTACATTCTTCAAGGAAATCAAATTTTAGGGTTTTTTTGGCTTACTGAAAAGAAGATATCACGTGCATGGGAACTGCGAAGTAAAGACTTGGCAACTAATGCTCAATATTCATTACTGATGCATTGCAAATGCTCAGAACAATTCCAAAATTTATGGCTATGCCATCAGGGTTATATACTAGTATAGTACTTTCTCCACACCTCCATTTTCCAAGAAAATCTCTTTGATTCTCGTTGAAGTTAACAACTCCTAGCTCAGGACCACATAATAGTAGGGGCACAGTATTAATTAGCTGTACAGAATTTGTACACAAAATTTAAGTAAAGCAACGTCAGCCCAAGATCTTCGGAGGGGAAAAATTTTAGCGAATTTTGGAGAAATCTTCCTCCTACTCCCTGTATAACGACAATCAATCGTCTCTAAATATTTTTTGTGACTTTTATTTTGTGACACTAAAAAAGTGCTGCTAATGATCGTCGCTGATAGCGTTAGAAGAAAAATCATAAAAAAAATTTAGCGACTGTTAATTGTCACTATATATATGGTTAGAATAAGATTTCGACAACCCAAGTTAGAGTCAAAGTTTATTCTTTTTAGAAAAAATTTTATTCAAGGGAGTAGTGCTATGCAAAAGAGCTTCCATACCTGGTTATTACCAGAAGTTCAGAACGGCTATGCCAATGGCATTCTTAAACTTGAAGTGTCGAATGTTTTGGGGAAGAAAAAAAAAAGTACTACTGAGCCTACAAACTGCACTCGCAAAGAAGTGCATATATATGCAAGATGGCATCCATCACTTCAACCCCAAAAAAAATCTTGTTGAATCTCAAATGCAAAATCTCAGTGACAAAGCAAACGACAGTTTTTGTCGAGATAGTGCACAAATGTTAGATGCATATGGTATAATCATGCATATCTAGTTGAAGTTACTTTCTTATTACGTCACCGTGACATGGTGTGCGTGTATGGATTTTATCGTCACACTATATTTAATTTTCTCTTGGACAATTTAGGCATAGTTGCAGATTTTTTATGGGTTAGTTAGGTCAATCAGTTGCCATTTATAAAACAATGCTTAACATAATGAGCAAATGGGCAATTAATGTCTTCTTTTAGGATGGCCCCCTGTTTTTTAACTTAGAGGTAGGACCTGTCTGGTACCCCTTTAATTTCCCCTTTCTGAAAACCTTCTTACCCTGCATTTTCCGTTATCATATATGCTTGAATTTTTGCCTATTTTTTAGAAGTTCTATTATACCTATTTCACTTTACAAAAATAAATTAACTGTCACTCACATTTAGAATTAAACTCAAGAAAGTAGTTACAGACCATTGAAGCTTACTCTCATAATATACACAAAATTTTATTACGTGAACCCGGAACGAAAATTAAAATAGAAAATTGACCGCGGAAAGTCACACCAATAGCCACCTATACACCATTTTTGTCATTAAAACGTCTTCTGGAGCAATCATTTAACTTAGACCCTAATAATACATGCATGCATGCATAAGATTGAACAGAGTTGTCAATGGGCCGGGCTTGGGCCGGCCCAGGCCCAGCGGGCCTCCAATGAAATCGGGCCAGGGCCGGGCCTCACAAATGAAAAACGGGCCGGGCCGGGCCTAAAACCTGGGATATATGGGCCCAGTCCAAGCCCAGGCCCTAGGCCCAATATTTAGGGCCGGGCTTGGGCCGGGCCCGGGCCCAATCCAATTTTTTTTTCCTTTCTTCCCAACTTTTTATTATAAAGACTTCTTCTTCAACAAAGGGCAAAGTTTTTGTAAACGGACCACTGAGTATACAATCACTTTTTCACGAATTAACCCCCTTTCGAAAAGGCAAATTGATGTTGATTGACCATTAACCACGGATTAAGTACAAAAACTAGTTGTTCTAGCCCACACATACTGATTTTAAGTGCAAAATTCAATCTCTTTCGTAATATGGTGTAAAACATGTAAATGTTAAAGAAAAATAGAGTAGATCAAACAAAAATAATAACGAGATCGATGAAGATAAAATAACATCTTTTCTTGTTACATTCAAATTCTTTGGTCATTTAAAGAAACATGAGATTATTCTTCAAGACTCTTTAACACGTCACCCACTTCATGAAATTAAATTTAGAATTCAATCACCTCTTTTGGTTTGAAACAAAAAGAATACATAATTTTTATTTATGTTTAGAATACATGATAATTGTTTTTATAATTATTCCCTTAGCTTGTGATGTAGAACACAAAGCAAATTCTATAAAATACATTAAATGAAAGCCCACTCAGAAATCATCAAAAACACGTCACAGTCACCACACACCCATACTTCTCTGCGTATGTTAAAGAAAATACTGATCATATGAATTCAATAACACCTCAAAAACTATTAATTTAACTAAAAAGATCCAAAATATCAAAAAAAATAATAATGTAATAAAATAGACTTCAAAAAAATAGAAAAAAAAATTAGGGGGGAGGCTAACGGGGCCGGGCCAAACCCGGGCCAATTTTAGGGCCGGGCCCGTTTCTCAAAGAATTCGGCCTGGCCCTGGCCCAAGCCCTAAGGGTTAGGGCCAGGGCCAGCCCACGGGCCACCCGGCCCTTTTGACATCTCTTAGAGTTATCAAATGGGTCGCGGCGGCCCGACCCAGCCCGAAAAAAGCCCGGGCCGGCCCGGCCCGTTCATGAACAGGGCTGGCCCAGAGGAATTGGGCTTAGGGCCTGGGCTTGGACCAGGCCGAAAAAATCTGGGGAAAAGCTCGGGCCAGGCCCGGCCCGGTTCCGGCCCCACCTGTTTGAATTTTTTGTTTTTCCCCCTTTCTCTCCCCATTTTCCTCCAACAGATATATTCTCCCAAAATTCCACTTTTACCCCCCCAACAACAATATAACGGCTAGTTATGTGTTCAGATTTTATTAATAAAGATCACCAAGAAGAGTAAGAAAAGATTTAACATATAGCAAAAAATAAAAATGAGAGACAAATAAATATATCTATACATACATACATATATATGAATATTACATATAATGAAATAAAATGATAAAAATTAGATTTGTCAAAATTTGAAAATTGGACATGCCTAAAGATGAAATTTAAAATTGAATAACAAGAAAATTAAAAAAAAAAAGGGCCCGGGCCGGCCCAAGCCCGGCCCTAGAAATTGGGCCTAGGGCCAGGGCCTGGACCGGGCCTAGAATTTTTCCTCAGCCGGCCCGGCCCGGCCCGAATTGCAGCCTCCTTGGCCCCGGCCCGATTTCTCTTCAAGCCCGATGAACCCGGGCCGGGCGGCCCAAGCCCGGCCCGTTTGACATCTCTAATCGAACATTTCCTTTACAAACCAAAAGGTACTCATAAATCAATCATCATAATTAATAATAATAATAATAATAGTAGAAGCATTAAACCAAATACTCCAGGCTAGCAACCTCTGATAATCCGGTTGTTGGATGTGTCGGTTTGCTGTCACTCTTTGTTCCCTCCAATAACCCAACTAACTTAACCCTCTCCCAACTATAAACTAGAATTTCATGGTAGGCCCTCCCTACTGCACCCACCCCTCCCTTTCATACGGTGATAGACACCTACAAGAACCCCCAATTCTGCTTTTTCTTATCTTCCTGCCTACCAAACGAATCGAGAATCAAAACAACTTCTTAAACAACAACAACAACAATCAAAAGGACATAAGATATTTTCCTCGGTTACATTAGTCTCCAAAACCTGCAATGAATGTGATTCTTGTATTACCTACTTGCTAGTTGCAAGACACCAAAGAAAGAAATGATATATGTCTGCATAAAAGCTGCAGCTGTGGAGGGTTGTACAGTATGCACAAGTGGTTGGACACTTAAGACATAGAGGAGGGGAGTACCTGTAAGAGCTTGCAAGTTCTGTTCAATTTCACGGCAGGCCATGACTGCTTCAACGGCATGGACTCTGACATGTTGCTGAAGCTGTTCCTTGAAAGAGCACAAAAGTAACAAATACTGTGCCTGTATGTACACAAACATATCAGCGTCACCAACATGAATCAATTCTTCTGAAAACCAAACACCAAACGCGACAAACAAAAGAATTCTTGGCCCCCAACGCGTCTTAAAAGAGATTGTCAACGTCGTAAAAAGTCTATTGACGTCTGTACCAAGATACATGAAGAAAAAATGGAGGACATACCAAGAAGTTGTCAAGCTCTTGTTTGTCATGAGGAGAGAGGGTAGTATGGTTAGGGTAGTGGTGGTTCTGGGAGGCGTAAGAGCGAAGAAGGTGGTGAGACTGCGAGAGCTGGGCATCGATAAGAGGGAGCTGATCGATGGGCGTAGCTACACGGAGGCACGCTACATGGGCGGAGAGGAGCTGTTCGTATAGAGGATGGGTGGCGATCTCCGCCTTGAGCTGGCGGTGCTGCTCGCCGGAGACCACCGATATGGACATATTATCGGCCAACAAGCCGCCAATGTTTCCACTTCCGCTTGTGCCCCCCATCATGCCCCCTAAACGTCCTTGTTCTTGCATCTTTCTAGGCACAAAAACAGTGTCTTTCCCTCTCTCTCTCTCTGTGCGGGATTTGATCAAGACTAATGAAACAAAAGGGGGGTGTTGAAGAAAGTAAAAGGGGGGGTGGGGTTTAGGATGAGGACCACAAAAAGAACCCTGTTTTTTCACCCTTGTAAGTTGTACTAGACTGTGGTGTACATATGCAGTGGATTCAGAGAGAGAGAGAGAGAGACAGAGAGGGCAGAGGAGACAGTTTTCTTGTTATTTGATGTGTATATTGGGATCTGAAACACCAAACTTTCTGCACTAATTCTGAATGATCGCAGATTTTAGCATGTACAAAGCAAAAGAGGGATGCAACTATGCAGGCTAAAAACAGCTGTGAGAAAGAGATGAGAGAGAGAGGGTTCTTGAGCTTTTGATTGCTTTTGTTTTGTTTTGGGGGGAGAGAGAGAGAGAGAGAGAGAGAGAGAGAGGGAGAATCATTACTAAGAAGGGGGAGGAGGAGATGTCAGGTGAGGGAGATCAGAGATAAAGCTGCATCTGTGGCCTGACATTTTGATTACTTTTTTCATTTTCTTCTGGTTTTACTACTATTTTAGTTTGTTCTGTTTGGCTTTGTATTATTGAACACTCAATGAACCCAAACCAAGATTAAGGGCTTTGTTGGTGGGATTAGGTGATACTGATCTTGGGTTACCAGAACTGTTGGGTGCTAACTTCAGTGCAGTACAATTGATCATACAAAGTTACTCAAGTCTCTGATTTGGACATTACAATGATCTCCTACAATGGTATACCATGTGTTTTCTCTCCCTCTGGTTTCTAAAAAGATTCCATTTGATTTTTGACTAGCCTAAGATAGCTATTTAAATGCATGAATACTCTTTAAGTTTAAATTGTTACTTTCACCTCTAACCCTTCTAAAAACTATACATGCAATATATTGCCAAAGTTAGTAGGAGAGGAATTATTTTATTAATTTGTTGTGATTTGGCGCAATAACTTTGTGTGATGCACACAGGGTACAAGTTTTGAAATTCAGAGAGAGAAAAAAAATTCTAAAACTCACTCATTAGAAGTTTTACGTCAGTTCCAAACCTTGTCATTTCTTCAAATGCGTTTATAATCTCTTTTGAGTACCAAATTCATCTACCCTCATGAAACTCACCTGAATGAACGGTCGATTATCTTTTGGACAATAGGGTCATATGCATAGGTGGGTTACCTAGAAAAACACTAATTTCGCTGCACTCTAAGGTCACCTTTTTTGTTGTTAAAAACTGCCCTTAGTCAGGGCATGATAAGCTTGTTTGACATGTTCATCGACAAATGAGTTTAGTTCTTTATTATATAAAAATATACTACACCACATTCTCTTAAATTTTTTTTTCTGATAAGATAAAAGGAAGAAGAATGGATAAAACTCTTAGCAATGGTTTGTGACATGGCCATCTATAGGGCCAAAATCGCCACTTAGAAAAATTGGTAATGAAATGGGCTAACTCATATAGTAATAATAAATTAAAAGCCTAGTATGGATTTGAGGATCATTTACTTTTGTTATTTAAGAAAGTCGGCTGAGGGTTGAGCTGTCACTGTTGTGCCTCCTTGGCTGGTCTTGTTCACTTTTCTACGTTTTGTGGAACAAAACGTTCATGCTACCTGTTTGTTAATACCACAAAATGACCTCCCAACCAACTCTACATGCACAGGTAGTTAATTCAAATACATTTATATGGGCTAACATATAGCTTGGTTGTACGGTACAAATAACATACGGGGAGGCTAGCGTATTTCTTCTCGAGCTTGTAGGCGCACATGCTCTAAAGAGCGTTACAAGCCGTTCTGACTTGTTCGTGTTATTACATCGTTAGGAATTTCTCCCAACATGCTAGTAAGAGTTTGTACTTGTTTTTCACTTCTCTACGCCCAAAAATACCACGGAAACTAAGATGATAAAACCCAAAAGGAGAATAGCAAAAGGTGGGGGGCCAATGCGTTGCAACTCCCACAAGAATATACAACTCCACGCTTGGTTTTGGATTAAGCAAAGAGCAAGAAAGATGAGATAGAATTCAGCTTTCCTATACATATATAGTTTCCTTTTGTTTCACGTGGTAGCATTGCGTTGGATGCAAGGAAGCACATCGTTGGTGAGGGTGGGTTTGGTAGCAACCAATTCGATCAGAAAGAAAAGAAAAGAAAAAAAAAGAGGTGGTATTGTAAGAGATTTTATAGGCCTGCGATGCCTTTTTGTACTGGTAATCATGATGCTCTGCAACTCTTTGGGCTTCAAGTAGGTCCGCAAGTTCCCTCTTTTTTCCTCTTTGAGACTTCGAAAAGTTCGAAATAAGTACTTGAGCACGATGATTTTCGTAGAATGTCTTGTACTCAGTTTTCTCGGAGAACAACTTGAATGTAACGGTAACGGGCATGTGGTTGTACAATCAATGGATATGTCTTGTATGTTGTAACGGGCGAGTTGTTATATGCGCGATATTATATCTGACAACAAATTTTAATTGTTCTCAAGTCTGTCGTGATAGGACGTTACTTAAGAACTACCCGCTACAGTATTTATAATCTTTCTTTGAAAACCACATGTTTGCTTTAATGTACTTACATTGGGGAATCTACTTCATCCATCTGGTTGTTGAGGCAGTTTATTAGGAGAATGTCAATATGGAGAGTTGGACAAGACAGCATTGTGAGTTAAATAAGCAATCCAGGATCCATATATAGTGAATATAATTTACATCCCATAACAGCAAATAACGAATACAAGAAAACACTACGAACCACTAATTAATATTACCAAAGCGAAGCACAATTAGCTAATTGCTCTTCAAATGATAGTCCGGTGCAAAAAACATGTTCAGATCTCGTAAGGACAGAATATTTGATACAGAGCGAACGAGGGCGAGAGCAATCACAACTATGTAAACCCTCAATGAGCTAGAAAATTGTAGTGTTACACTGAAGAATGGTCATTTTGGAGAGATAAGATGTATATATCGGTCACCCATCAAGTATTTCCGAGGCAATTTTTCCTTGGTAACCATCAATCAGAAAACTAGCCCTAGATTCGTGTGTAGAAAAGCTGGACCGTGCTCGAGCTTACCATTATTTTGAAATAATTGTGGAGAGTAGTGACAACTAATTTTTGAAAGTAAGACAGGAAGTCAACCAACCATTACTCAAATATCATTGTTAGTCGATAACTACTAGAATGTATTCCCCATGACAATATTTTCAAAGACAGGGTTGTGATATTTGAGTTTTACATTATCATTTGAGCAATACAATGATCCACCATCGTTTGACTGCAGTCACTGATCTTTGGTAAGTCGCGATTGGCACATTTCCTAATAAAAGATACAATTTTACGAAGACGACGACGAGAAGGAATATAGCGTCAAAGAAAGGCTCATGAACCGAGCCGAGCCGTTGATTGGGAGCTTGCTGCTGTGCTGATGGTGGTGGGGCTAGTGTCATAGCTGTAGGGTTGTCATATTCCCAGCTCTAAGACTGAGACATAGAGTGGTCCTGAGATAATCCCTAGAGATTGAAGAGAGAAACTGGGAAAGAAGAGGGTATTGTCCCTTTCATTACTGATCCCCCACACATATGATCACCTTTACACCCCTCTCTTTTTTGCTTGCATGCTTCTACAATCTCCCAGGTCAACCACTCATCTACCTAATTATCATTGAAATTCAACACTTATCTGCATAAAAATCATCTTTCAATGACTTGGAAGGTTATTATAAATTTATTACTGACCAAATAGATAATCGCATAGAAGGAAATTTTGGCAATCCTAACCTCGTATAGAGAGAGATGTTCGGCTCCTCTGTTGTACAGCATCTCTGTTATAACAGAAAAAATATTGCTAAATGTATTTTAGCGACGAAAAGTTATCATTATAATTTTTAACAACAACGACAAAAAAATAAAAAATCCCAATGCCTTAGTGGCTTCGATCTTTTCCTAAGCCATTAAAGATGGAGACACAGCACCACATTGTTCAAGTGAATACAAGGAAAAGCCAACATCAAACCCCACAGGAGTTGTAAGGGGCCTGACATATGACTGGGAAGAAGCTCATAGAAGGTTTATATTGCTGCAAAGTGAAAATGTGTACAAGCTAAAGCAGCAAACGGGTACTTGTTCATCTCAAGAGTGTCTCTCCTCTATACTGCAGTTAATTTAGGTCAAGCAAGATGCTCACAGGCAAGCTCCCAAGTTTGAGAATTTGCACTGATGCTGCTTGGAGCAAAACCAACACACAGAACTGGGATTGGTCTTCGGTTTAAAGGATCCATACACAAACACGGATAGCCATGAAGAAGGAGGCACAGCTGTCCATGGATTAGCATCTATTATCCATGATATTAAGAATTTTGTTAAAGAGCATAGCTAGCTTTTTGTCAGATTCAACAGGTACCCAGAACAGAAGTACATGAAGCTCATGTAAGGGCCAAAAAAGCCCAAACAATGCTACGTAATGTGTGTCTTGTTGATTAGTCAATATCTCGATTTTCGGGAAAAAAACAAAAGCTTTAAGAATCTTCTCGGACTCGGCCACTTTACAAGATGAACAAACACCATCTTAACATGTCAGAATGTACAAATATTGAAACAGAGATTCCAACCCGTTCCAAAATTTACCTTCTTTTGACTTTCTTAAAAATCCTTCCAGATTACACTCTTTAAACAATTAATGTTTTTGTTCTACATTTTTTTTATGCCTGTAAAGCAATTAATTAATCGTTAGTTGCATCATTTGACTTTTCATATGATGGTTACTTAAATCGGTGCTTACCAACTAAGATCTAGCCTCAATATTTGCTAAAAAAATATGAATGGGACTCCGATTTCAAACTCAGTCGAGTGAAGCACCAAGTCAAAGGAAACAAAGAAGTCTAGAATTCTTTAGGGAGGCAATCCTTCCTTCCCATCTGTATCGCTTTTGAGTCTTCAAGGTAGTAGAAAACGTAGAAATCACTCTTAAAAGAGTACAACTGATCATGTTAACTCTAGTGCAATGCTTTTCTTTCTTTTTTTTTTTTTCAGTTTTCAAGTAGAAAAGCATCAATAAAAGTTGTTACCCACAGAACTTAAATTTTGGCTGTATGTCACCATCGCTATCGCCGCTAAATTAACTGCGCTTAGATAAACTGCTACAAGTAACACCAGAGAGTACAATGCTATAGCCTATGTTCCATAGAAACTTCACCTCACTTGCGCTCAAAAATAAACTAAAATTTCACCGGATCATGTAAACTGCCGGATATCATTCTATAGAAAAGGACTGGACCACATGGCTAGGTGAACGGGGACCTATCTAAATTCCAAGCCGGCCTACTATTTCCATTTGAACGAAAGCATCTTTAAACGAGATAAACGAATCAATATATTGCAGACCCTAAAATGTTGAAAAATAAAAAAGTTTTATTTACAGGGGAAAAGGCTGGATCTACAAATCACTTGCGTCAAAAATACATTCATATGGCGCTTCAAACGTCTGAAACGCAGACACAACATTTACAGTACAAACCTCCTAAGTGCCTGCATCCAACCTTCACATCATAACGCACTTATCTTTTGATGGTTTTGGGTCCTGCTTGGAATATGAAGATGAGCTCCTGCCACTACTCCTCGAGACCTGTGCAAACCCAATTGTTTTGTTAGATTACAGATTTCTCCATAGCTTACACCAAAATGGCTGGAGGAAATGACTTTCGAGATAAGAATGGTGGTGAATGGCATGTAATTCTGTTGCAGCAAATACAAATCTTAAAACGGAGGAGAGGTGGACTAAGCAAGCAGTTGCGGAACCTAGTATCAAGGGGTGATGGGAATCAAAAATAAGAGATGCACCAAAAAATGATGATTCATGTTTATGAAATTGCAGGCTCAACCGGGGTCCATTACAGATACTTTATGATTTAATTTAGCTGATGTAGGAGTTATTGACGGAATGAAATATATTACGGGATTGGATTAAGTCCACTAGATATTTGATTGAAAAATCCTTCTAGCACTACTTTGTAGTTTAATTTTTATTTTTAACGTCTTATTCTGTCTGTCACCCGAGACCCAAGTCAGCAAGGGCAAAGATCTCTTGATTCCTCGGGCCGTGCTAGCTTGGAAGCAAGCTACCTGTTGCCTATCTCAGCTCCTTTCCTATTGTTAGTGTTAAGTTTCTAATTTCAGTTTCAGCTTGTCCTATAATAAGACCTCTGGTGTATGGAATTACTAGTCGTTGATCTCTCCTATTCCGTGTCTCCTCCTCTGAAAGCCTTACTCGTCAAATCTATCCCTACTGGTTCCACATCAACGTATCCGTAAAAGGATATTAATCAGAGGGATCAAGACATAAATGTTCAATAGTATATGCAACAGTGTTCAGAAGTGACTAGGCCTTTAAAGAAGAATGACTGTCTAGGAGACCATGCTGCCAACCGCTTTGTAAACATAGAGTCGGGTAGACTTTTTGTTACAAGAACCGACCACCAAATAAGTTTTGCCTCATGCCAGAATGCCCAATATAAAAGCTAGGTACTTGGAAGATAATGGAAATGACATGCTAACAGCTGTGACTGCATTAGCAACCACTCGGATCCGAGGTCAGGTTTTAGTCCTTTATTTTACCTCCATTATAGAAATTGACCAGACACGATGAGCGCCTAAAAAGCGAAGCAAAGAGATAATCGTCAATTTTTTAACAGTAAAGTCATACTGTTTGGACAACATATACCTGTGCAGCTGAAGAAAAAAAGATAATCTATAGCGTGACTAGAAGACCTATACCTACGGCAGCAGAGATATGACAAAGTGGATTGTCTCGTAAAACAAACGAATATAAAGTAAAGTTGCGAGAACGGAACGTAGGGCTCATTCAACGACCACCCTACTGTGCCATTTAGCATAAGCGACATGATCATTACCATAAAAGCTAGGGGAAGAGACGAGCAAAACTGATACAAATAGAGAATATAAGGAAAAAGAAAAGTACAAATCATAATTATCAGGATAGGAGACTAGTTTACGGTTCATTGGTTCAGACGATGACTCGATTCCATTACTAATTATAGTATGATTTCAATAGCTTCGGTAATTTAGTCTCAATACCTGAATACCATAAATATAGATAGTTATGGACAAAGCAGGTACGTCATTCAGCGGCTGAGCCAGTTCTCAGTTGGGTAAAGACAGATTGCAGCAGAATAGAACTCGCAGCAGATCAAGAACATGTGGTCTCCCTCCCTCAGGCAATTAAAAAGGGAAATCAGATACTTCTCCACATGCACCAGGTACGCAACCAGGCGCACCCGCACCCGAGGCTAACTGCCGTTCTAAAGAACGAGCTAGGCATTTGCTAAAAGTCTTTCTATAACACAAGAAACTCGGAGAGAATTAATTGATGTTTCTACTAAGTAAATTAGTATATCTTGAAAAAGTTGTCAAACTAAGGGGCACAACCATTACCGAACATATACACTCGGCTAGTTACACAAGTCACGAAACTATCCGAGCAAACCCAAAAATTGCATCAGTAGAGCCTAAACAAGATTTTTCAATCCACAAGAACAACAAACTTGCGAGGTCCGATGCCTCAAAAGCTTAGTTGCAGGAAACTCCTCATATGGTGACGCTTCTCTCTCGAAAACTCGCTTTTGCGATCCCAAGTTAGGAGCTCCATGGGATCTCGTCCCAAGCTCATATGGGAACTCGATCCCGTCAGCTGGATAGAGATGCATGGAGAGAGTACCTAGAAATCAAGCCCTTTTCGACTTAATTCCTTGTTTCTCTCTTCCTTCAAGTCCTTAAAAGCCTCCTTGTTTGTCTTTGCCCTCCCTCCCTCCCTCCCTTCCTCTCTCAAACTATATTCAAGAAATGGTAATACTGTTTAACAAATTTATTTATTCAAGCCGCTCCCAATCTTAAATTTTTCCAGGTTCTTACGCTCCCCAGCCCCCGTTTCCGCTCCCGCCCCCGCCCCCGCTTTGTGCAACTAAGCTCAAAAGCTCTATTGTTTCTTTCCCTCTTTTCCCTCTAAACAGACGAGACTAAGCATAATGGGTTCACGGTCAAATCCCAGGGAATCCATTGCCAAATTACCAAACTGCACTGTCAGATTTTCTCAACGACAGACAATAGCAGATCTTTAAAAACAAAAAAGTTTGATAGCCAAACATAATTATCGAATTACCACAACATCCTTTCCCCCCACCCACACCCTTCTCCCCCTTGTTCTGCCTCCCAGACACGCACAAATTACCAAGGACCACCACCTCCCTCCACTTACACAGCCCCCTTCCTCTCTGTCTTCACTTCTCTTCCAGAAATTGCATTCCCCACCACCAGTGTCTATCAAAACATCCCCCTCAACCAACAGATCTATACAGCTCTGTCAAGTCTACTGACATAAACTACTACTTTAAGCCTTACAGACAACGAGAAGCACTTTATACAAAATCATCCTTAATGAGTAACATGTTCCCCAAACGAGAATGGCCCTTTCCTCAGTCATAGTGACCATTCATCACTCCAAAAATGATCTTAGCATTATCTACCACAATACCAACTAGGGCCCCTAGGTGAAGAAGCCCGAGACAACGGTACCCCACCCCAGTACCTGGGGTATTTTATAGAGACAGTGCTGCTACCCTTCTGCCACCACCAAATACCTGTCCAGCCTTCAAAGAGAGAGAAATGGTACGAAAATAATTAACAAAAGTCACAACATACAAGGAAAGAATTTTCGATCTGATAGGTGAAAAGTGCTCCCACCAGTCCTTATGCCCATCAACCCCATTAATAATAAGATTAACTTTGCATTCTCCATCCATCTCAGATAATTGTCCCATGCTCCTCTTTAGGATGTTCATAAATTTACCCCCCTTTAATGAAACCACAATAAGTTGCCGAACCCTCTTCCTGAGGCCTTCCACCCACCAACCTGATCTCTCGGTCACCAGTTGGATGACGATGAACCCAAATTCTAAATGTGCCATTGTTGACTTGTAGATCTTAATCATCTTAGAACAAAATTTCCTTAGAACCTGAAAGTTTCTTGTCGAAAAGGATCTGTTGGAGAGGGCATAGGTTCAACGTTAACACCACTTTCAAATCAAGGTCCACATGCAGCTTCAAGTACAACCTCACCTCGCAAACCAGATCTACCGCACTCATCCGCATCCCTCTGAGTCAACTTCAGTCTAACCTGCTAGTAATGCCTTAGTGGAGGTTATAGACACCTTACCCCGATTTAATAACCATACCCTGAATCTGGTGGGGTAGCAATTCCAATAAAGGGGGTAAATTTGAACTGTGGTTCTTTAGGTTTGCATAAATTTTCTGATTGGTTCTACATTTTAAAATTTTCATATTAGTCCATAAACTCAGTCAAGTCTATGCATTTGGTGGTCTGACTGAGGGATAGTTACGGAAAAACCCAACCTAATGGACCCCCAAAATTGACTTGACACAATTTGGAAGGACAGACCACAAAACATTAAAGAGAAGAGTAATCAAACAGAACAAGAAAAAGAAGTTAACCCAAAAAGATGCACTTTCTTGACACAGCCAAATCTGGTACATTTGTACTTCAATACTTTTGGGGGCATAATACATGTTTTCAGCCAAAATTTTAAGTTTCCTTTCCTTTTGACACATAATATATGACCGCTGTCCGTCTGCTCGAATCACCACTTCACAGCCACTGCCATTCTACCCAAGACTGTCATCAGTAACCGCATGCAGCCACTGACCACAACCACCATCACCTGTTTAAACCTCACAGCACCACCAATAGGGATTGCAACTCCTTGTTGCAGTAGCTAAAATTGCCACCAGAAAGTTAGGCTGAGCTTCGGCAAGCCACCAGGAGGGCCACGGCTAAGCCCCACTAATCATCATGATGATCCTCTCTCGTCCAAATTCATTGTAATCCTTCCTTTGTAGCTTTCAATTAACGCTACTTCAAGTCTAATCCACGCCCATCTGCCAAATTATGATCCAAAACTCAAATTCCTATACGCAATTTGACCACTCCCAGTCACCTCCTCTATTTCATCTCGCCTTCCATTAGCTTATCACTAAGAAGAAAATAAAACCCCACATATATAGGAGATTACTTATTTGGCTTATAATAATCTAGACATACAGGACCACGTCATTTGATCCAATAGCCTTCCGTTAGATAGGAACAGATTTGATAAATACTGATAACTCTCTTTTATGGACGGAACTAAACTTAAAGGACTGGAGTGAAACTTTTAAATGATGGACCAAGAAGAACATTTCTGCAAATTTGAAGGAACATAATCGTAATATAACCCCATTTACGGCTTGATAGAGGTATGATGTGATATTCCATCACCCTGCCAGCTGAAACTATCACCTCGACATACGGGTATAAGATACAATGAAAACTAACAAAAATGGGAGTAATTTCAAGGTTTGGAAAAAAGTTGCAGAATTCAAAGTCTACCTGGGGACCTGTTACCAGCCTGGAACTGCCACTAGGTGGCTGCTGCATATTGCGCGGTGGCTGCGGCTGTGGCTGTTGCTCAAATTCCTGCTGTTGAAGAGCGATCGCCAGTTGCATATCAGAACTATGGAAAAAGTACAAGGCAATGATTACTCCCAGTAGGGTCAGAGAAACACAAACAATAACCAAGGAGTCGACTTTCAAACCAAATCTTAAGATGTATTATATGGCAGACTAAATTTCAAGCTTTCGAATTTTAAACATTTAAATACAGAGAACCGAGAAGAAGTTGAAGAGTATAAAGTAATTAGCTTGAAAATCTAATTCAGGTAATTCGGTATGAAGATGAAGCCAAAAGAAAAACAAAGATGAACTAGAAAATATAGTGAAAGCAAAAAGAAAAAGGTCTTACAGTAGTGTAAAAACCATTCGGATCTGAATGTATCGTTCAAAGGGGGTTTAAATACATCATCACTCACAACTACGCATCTGTTGCCTTCTCTATCCAAACCACATAATTCAAATCAAAGCAAATACCAGATAACAAGTTAAGATAATTACTTGAAACTGGAATACTCTTGTGCTGAATTGTCAATGCTAGCCAGATAGTCCTGAAACATATAGATTATAATGAATTTCAAAAACTCCATTAGAAAGAAATCTCAAACTTATCTTGTTGAAAGAAGCATACGTACAGCAGTATTGGCCATAGCATTTTGTTCATCCCATGTATTTTGGGCATGATTCTCTAGCTTAAATTCCTTAAAATTTCCGGTCATAAACAGTGTATCCCCATTAACCTGAAAGAAATTTAAGAACCAACTAAATAAAAGAGGGAACAAACAGAAGGGAAACCTCCACAAGAAGTGACAATCATATCGCCTATTTCAAGACTATTTTCCTCAACAAAAATATAATTGGTCGGGAGTTCATGTTCTCATCATCTTAGGTAAAATCAAGTCCACCATGAAGACATTAATAAACAGCTAAGAATAGCATATAGTGACATCCACTCGAGCAAAATTCAGCGGTCAAGCCCAAATCAGGTTGATTGGGCATAGAAGAAGTTTTACCTCATTTAGCTTTTCCCACACTAAATCAGGTTGGTTTATGTAGCCTTGGTCTGTTGCCAAAAGATAAAGTTCACCATCAAACTGCATATAGTAGCAAGATTCATGTTAACTGAATGAAAGACCATGATACTTCAGTTCTCAATGAAATTTAATCAAGTATTGCAAGCATAATATGACCTTAAACATGGTGCTGAAGTGATTGTTCCGGAAAAATACACATAGCTCGCGCTCTTTTAGACCATCCTGCAAGCAGAATAGGCTGCAGAAAATCCAAACAATAGAACGAAGAAACCTCATTAAACAACATAGAACATATTGACTTCTCAGATCTGAAGTGAAAAGCAAACAAGAAAACCAGCGTACCCATAGACAGTTAACTGACTAGCACTGTTCTTCAGAAAGTTACTGATCAATTCCCCTACAAAATGTTGTGCAACAAACTTTACATGCCAAACAGAACACATAGAGTAATAGTGAGACTTTCCGTTGTTACGAAACAATGTGTACCTTGTTTTGAAGTGATCCTATCTTTGGAACCTGCGTCATAACCATCTCTACTGTCTTTGTCCACTTGTTCTGCGAGGACCACCTCACCTTCATACATTGGCTCTCGATTTTCATAAGTTGCGGTTCTTGACTCCAATATGCATTCTTCTCCTTCGTAAATGGGCTCACTGCCATCAGCACTTGATGTAAAAGCTTCAACGACATCCATGTTTTGTCTTCTGCCACTGAAAGAATTTGACTCTGCATTCAGTGTAGACGAACAAGAAAAATCTGATGCACTGCAACCACTTTGATCAACTTCTGAGTCATGGATATCAGATGTCGAAGTAGATGGATACTGAACTTGTAGATTTCCCACATCGTTTCCACATGCAGATGAAGGATCCAGTCCAGAAAGTTCAAAAGCAGTTTCACCCTCAAGAATCTCATCAACACTAGTTTCCTTAACTGATACTTTGGATAAAACAGCTTCTTTGGAGTCTTTGCAATCTAGGTGGCCATTTGGTTTACCTTGATCAGCCTTTGAGGTCAAACAGACATCTTCCCTTTGGACGGTTTCAAAAGTTATTAGATCATCACAGTAATTGCTCGTAGCAATGCTAGCTTCGGATATAGGTTCTTGTTGACAAGACTTTTGAGTTTCATGATCAATGTTTCTTTCTAACGTCTCTAGAGGAATAACAGGTTCAGTCATCATAAGATATGCACTGTCATTCGTAGTAACTACCGGCTTTTGAACATTACTATCAGCGAGAAGTGCATCAGCTGCTGAAGGTGGCAGTTCAGCCCCCGACAATTTCAAGGCTCTCAAAAGCTCTGCTTCTTCTTCAAGGTCACCTTTTCTTGCTTGATCGTGGTCAGAGACTGACTGGGGAGAATCATCAAAAGATCTACCTCGTGAAAGGCAAGGAGAAGGGACTCCTAATGTTGCAGTTGTTGCAGCAGCAAAATCGACACAATCTTCTTCAGGCTTCTTCATGTTTTCACTCCCCAAATTTAGTGTTTCAAGGGCAACAAGCTCTCCCATTAGAGTATTATACGACTTTGACCCAACTGCATTTACTGTATCAACATCCTGGTAGACATGTACACAGCAGTTTAATTTAAATGGCTATTTGACAAGATCATCAAAACATACAAGAAGAGCCACATGAGATGAAAAGATTATACCAACAAAAAGCAGATAAATTGATCACAGTCTGAAAGAATAGCAAACATCAACTAATGACGAGTACCGAAAAATTCCAAAGGGAACAGAACTAAGATGTGTCATTAAGCCTCCTACGGAATTAAACAAACCCAAGTGCCTCCAAAACATTAATTAAGTGTCAGTATAATCTCCTCCTTTAAGTTTCCATGCATACAGATATTGGAACTTGTCTACCGTCAAGACTATCTTCTCTTAATAACTATCTGATTGTAGATGTAGGTGCACCATGGTCCACGAGCAAGGATATGATGTCTATACATGCATAAAACAAGCTTGGTCCATCTAAAATATAGAGGAGCTGGTTCTATTTGCAGAGGACTTAAAGCAGGGGATTGAATAAATTGAAATCCTCGCATATGATATTTTTTTTTCCTTGGATAACTAAAAGTTTATTCAGAAAATAGCACCAAAGGGTTGCAATCTGTAATTGTGCATCAATAATATAAACTATCTAAATAAATAAGAGATTTACTTGTACTTAAAATCCCGTAAATTAGGATCTGATATACTTTCCTGAATTTAGGATTCCTCTCGCTCTCTAATGGTGGGAAAAGTCATTGTAGAATGTATTACAAGCACATGATATTATTATGATTCTCCCTTTTCTAAGAATTAACCTATCCCATTTCTGAATATAAGCCCACTGCTTATCTATGTTACATGGACCCTTCACTCTGGGGTGAAGGGGCGGTGTCCAGACGACACGACCCTGACACGGGTACGGGAGCCATACCGGACCCTTTGGATTGAGATTGGACACAGCTCATGTCTCTGTCGCTACTTAGAGGATGAAGAAGATTCTTGGGCAACTTTTAATCCGGATGACATGAAGAAGTAAAAAATGAATCTGCAGAAGAAAGAAGAAGAGAAGGAGAGTGGCCGGAGACAGAAGAGAAGGAGAAGCAGAAGATGAGGGAAGAGGAGGAGCAGCAGCATAAGGGAGAGAGAAGGATTTCTCTGTAACTTCACCTCGAGAGACGCACAAACTTGTCTTGCACTCTTGCAAGTTGAAATGACGACTGAGGAGGGGTTTTCAATCAGCCATAACCATTTTTTTTGCCTTTTTGCCGTCTCATCTGCCACAAGTCCAGTACTGTTGTACCACACATCCCTGGGATGGGATGCAAAGCATGGCCTCTTAAATGTTCTTTCTGCCTTTTAACTATTGGGGGTGGGGAGCGGCGGATCCAGATTTTTTTTTTTGGTACAATATCTCCAACTATGTTAAAAATCTAAAATATGTTACTTTTGACAATGGCAGCTCAATTTTTAAATTCATTAATTTTAATGACAGCTCAACAGGTACTTCTTTGCCAACCCTCTCCAATAGTCCAATTTAACACATATCTTGATGCTCTACCTCACATTCCTAGCATTCTATTCAGAATATTTATGTGTACTACAGTAATTGGTTATATACTTATATATGGTGTTTAGTAGCGCATTATAGTAGGAATATAAATGTAATATATATTATGTACGACGTGTCCCCGTACCCGTGTCCCCGTACCCGTGTCCAACTTTTGGACGGTGTCCACGTATCCTAGAATTTCGAAAATAGGCGAGTCCGACACTAGGACATGTACCCGATCCGGACACCGACACCGAGTCCATGTAACATAGCTGCTTATACATCACAAAGAACATTGTCTGACCCACGTCAGGTGTCCCAAACTTTCATGTAAGTTATGGCATTTGTGATACCACACTTCATTAGTGGGCAAGCACACCAACTATATATTTATTGAATTATTACAAGTCAAAACATGCAAGAATAGAGCTACTAATATGATGCCCAATCCCATCCTGGCTACTAATATAAAGCCCAATCCCATCCTATCTCCTATTTTGATTAAGCACCTATCATCCCCTGTAGTCACTAAAACGGCCAAGAATTTATTTTTCTATAAAACAACATGGCATGCAAGCATTCCAAAAGTATCTACAATGAAAAAGAAGTCTAATGTAATCTGCCCGAGCATAGAGCTACTAATCTCCAAAGCCCAAACCCAGCTTTAAAAAGCAGATGGAATAAACTAGAGCTGAAAATGAGAGGTCATACCTGAGGATCAACTATCCAACCATGATAAAGTGGAATGTCCAAAAGATCAAAGATTGCACACTCTCGAGTAAACTCGAAATCATCAATTCTGCAATAATTTAGCACAACTTGCTGTCAACCTTAAGACCAATCAAAGAGGATACCATATCATCAAGAAAAGGTGCAGCACCCCTAACTAGATCATGATCTGACAATACTGCAGCACTAACTACATAAATATTATGTTAATACCACGACACATACTAGATGATGATATGATACCAGAGTGAGCATTGGAGCAACAATAAAGTTGCTCCACTATAACCTAGAGGTCACGGGTTCGAAACACAGAACAGCCTCCGCCCAAAGCAGGTGTAAGGCTGTGTGCCAGTGGCCGACCGGAGCTTTAGCAAGATAGCTCATATGGCCACAGCTATTTAAAAAGAGAGGAGAAAAGTGAGAAGGGAGAGAAATAAGAATAAGAATAAAGATATGTACCTCCTAAATTTTATATTTACATCAATCCCAGTTGCAAGTCGGGGGAGCAGATCAATCGCATCAGCAATATTCTGTTGTTGATTCTCAACATACCCTGCATCTTTGTTCTGTACCCCAATTAAGTCGGATCAAAACTAACAAAAAGTAAACAGTAACATTTCTCGCAGTTTGGATCTCGTTAGAAACAAGATAATAGAAAAGAAAGTGCCCATAAGAAAAATCAACCAAAATCCAACTCATGCACTTCCTTTTCTGTTCTCTCAGAGTTTTTTCCAGAAACCAATGAGCTTTTCTGTTATAAGCAAAGTAAAAAGCAATTACATTGACATTACTGTTTGAGTCGATTAACCGCTCCGCAACAAGTGAAAGCAGTTTCTCCTGCGAGACTTCCGGAATGTTGGACCCCAAATTCAAGCTGTTCTTTAGCAGAAGAACGTTGCCTATAATCATTTTAATCATCAAAACACAAGTCTAACTATAATTTTAAGGTGCCTAAGCCGTGTGCATTCATGGGATCAAGTAAATCATATAAAATACCATATAAAGCAAAATAAAGCAAAACCGTTCCAATTAGGTCAATGCTAAACCAAATTCCCAAGCAACCATTTGCTAATGAACTACAAAGACAGTATTGACCAAGAACATAAAATTCATCTATCAGACATCGATACAACTCAATTGATCACTGCAGCATGCTATTTCGAATTGAAATTGGATCACAAAGCGATAGAAAGCAGCATTCAGATAACAACAAGCGACGGCAAACAATACAGTTATCAGATACCGATATCACTCAATTGATTGCTACAGCACACTACATTCAATTCCAATCAGATCAAATGCAATAGCGAAATCGCGGTTAAAGAAGCACAATAACTTGATAACGCAGAATTGACGTGATCGATAACGAAATGTCTACACATTCATAAAACTAAACCCTAGAAAGTGATGAGAGAGAGAGAGAGGTGCTTACAGATGGCGAGGAGCGGGCAGGGGCCATTGTCGTTTTGGAGAATAATCGGAGTGGTGCGGCCGAGGAACTGCACGACCTTGGTCTTGTGAACCAGCTCCTTCGCAGGTTCGTCGGAAGGAGATGCCATATTGACGGAGTTTCTTTACCGATTCCGACGGATTGTGCGTGAGTCGAGAGAGGGGGGGGATTTGCTAAGAGAGAATCTGTAGAGAGAAAGCAGCGACGAGGAGGGGGATTAAGGGAATTAAAAGAGAAAGGGACGAGATTGGTTTGACGGCAAGAACAACAACAAAAACAAACTCCGAACTGTCCTTTCTGGCTCTGGTTTGAAGTTCGGTTGTGCGTGTAACTGTTTGACTTGGGCTTTATAGCAAAGACGGCCGCGTTAACGTATGATAAGTATGTTTTCCTCCATGACCAATCATCGGACCATGTGTTTGGGTGCCATGTTTTCTTTGTTTTGTCAGAAGTACCTGTTTAGATACCGTCTACGATTACTAACAAATAATAACATTTTAGTCGCTCTCAAAAATAGATAGCGACATCCGTTATCACTTAATATGTATTTAACGATATTTTTTTATCACAACAAAAAAATATTTTTAGAAGTTGTCTAACGTACTATCACTGGCTATGGTGGTATTTAATTACCGCTTATAATGTCCATGAAGTAATTTCGAAAAATAGTTGGATAGTTAACTTAAATCACGGGTTACCTCGTGGTTCGGATAAATTGTCCAATTTGTTGGTTCATGTGTTGTTGTGCCTTGGCGGTCACTGTGGGTGTGGTGGTTTGTGGTGTGACTGCAGGGGTTTGGAGAAGGGGGAAAGGTGTCGATGGCGCCAAATGAGGGGGTAAAGGCGGCTAGAGGCGGGGGTTGCAGAGGGGATGGGGCGGCGGCAGTAAGGGGGAACCCCAGCCGATGGAGGAGGAAGGATTGACGGGGAATGATGAAAGCTCGAGAATGTAATTCTGTTTTTTTCTTTTTCGTTTCTTTAAGTTATAGTCAATCAGAATTACAATATAACTTGTCGATTTTTCTTAGTTGACATGATTTTAATGATAGTCTAATACCACATAAACAGATAAAATGGTGTTAGACAACCACTGCATATTTTCTCATTATTACAGCCTCAAGATTGTAGTAGTTGCTATTAATTTATAAAAATTGCCTAGTAAAAAGAAAAAGACATGTTTCCAAATCAAGTAGTACACAGTTAATTTGTTATGATCTCTAGACCACGAGACGTGCAACAAGTGTGCCAAAGTACTTCAGGTTTGGTAGAGATAAACAAAATTTTAGGATGAGTTGAGGGAATTGCACACTCTGAAGACACCTGGAAAATAATATTACACTTATAGAGTTCGATCTGAAACGAATATATATTTATCGTACAAAATCTCTCTCAGCTCCAGTCTCCTTATTGCATTCTTATAAAGAGTATGGAAGGTAATATAAAATCGTACTACTCCGCGAGCATCTTTTATCAACATCAAGATGATAAGTCTTTCCTCGGTTTCCCCAATTTTTTTACAGAATATTACTCTGGATGCTGCTTCCAATTATTTCCTCAATTTCTCCCATTTTTGACAGAATATTACTCTGGATGCTGCTTTTTTGTGTGCACGTGTATGACACCCGAAATTATGTAAGCTAAGTTGCTTGTTAACTAAAATACGTTCGAAGTGCTTCATGAAGTCATAGCTATACCTACTAGGTTAGTGAACTCATTCATTGTCCCACGTATAACAGGTAGAACAGGTTAGTAAATGTATTGAATATTGATGAATGGATTCTGCAATCATCTACTTTGTTAGTTTGCGGTGTTCCATTGATTTTTTTTTCTTCTTTTTTTTCACAAAGATAGAATCCTTTAAGGCTAAACATCTTATCGAGAATTTGTGACGTCTATTCGCGAATACGTGATCTTGCATAAAGAAGAGACGACAAAACTTTTTCCTTTTTTGATCG